>OY856409.1:1154259248-1154261748 GCA_963693085.1 Alisma plantago-aquatica
AACAACGAGGAAGATAAGCAAATGGCCATAAACATGGGGTCGTGATGGTTTGACAAGCAATTTGTGGTAATCAAAGACTTCAAGGTTGGAGACGGTCTGAAAAAAGACCAGTTCAGCACCTTCCCGGTTTGGATCACCATGCCTAGTTTAGATAGGAACTGGTCAGAGAAAGCAGTCGGTATTGTGGCTAGCAAAGTAGGGAAACTACTCCGTATAGATCTCAGATCGCTCTCTCAAGAGTCTCTTGGTGAAGCTCGGGCTCTTGTAGAGATTGAGGCTGAAGAGGAACCACCCAAGTAGATCTGGGTTAACATGCCCAAGAGGGAGGCTATGCTTGTGGACATCAATTACGAACACATGCCGGACAGATGTTGTGACTGCAGGAGCTTCGGTCATGGAGATAAAGACTGCCCCCTCAAGCCTAGGGTGGAGGAGCCAATAAAGGAGAAAGCACAGGAACGTGCCTGGAAGAAGGTTGAGAACCAGAAAAAGAGGAATAAACAATCAACTGATGCTTCCTCTGAAGAAGCACCCGTCAATGAGAAGGGTGCTAGTTCAACTGTGAAAGAAACCGAGAAGGTTGTTAGTGTAGACGAAGAAGATGATGAGATTGTGAACTCAGTGACTCCTGTTGAAGTTCCTGTTAACCAAGAGAAAAATTCTGAAAAGGAGGTGCCATCTTCAATAGGGAAAGAGGTTGTTAGTATTGAGGAGGAGGAGGCAAGCGCGAGTACAACAACCCCTGATAAGTACCCAGCTAACCAAGGAAGGCAAACTCAGAAAGGGAAGGGGAAATCAAAGAACATAGATGCACGAAGTGCAGATACTGGAGGAAACGAGTCACGAAAGACTCGATCTTCTGGGAAAGTTAATTAATGACTTTTTACATGGCGAATGTCCGTGGTTCTGGGAAGCCAAAGAAGAAAAAGGATGTGAGAGAAGCAATTAGGAAGGTACAAGCATCAATGGCGATCCTGGTTGAGACAAAGATTAAACAATATTTCAAGGAATCTATGAAGAAGCTATTCCCAAATAGCTGGAAATTCTACTGTAACCATCAATATGATGATAATGGTAGAATTGTGTTAGGCTGGGATCCGAGATCCTGGGACCTTGCTGTTATTGATGAAGACGATCAATAAATCACTGCTAAATCTTGCAATAAGGGAGGTCTTTGCATCGTTGTCACGGCAATCTATGCGAGAAATCTCATGCAGAAACGCACTGAGCTCTGGAATAAGCTTACTGACATCTCCAACCAAATCCATGAGCCTTGTCTCACGATTAGAGACTTTAATAATATCCGGAAGCGAGAAGAAAAGGCAGGTGGAAGGGATGTTCTTACCCAAGTACTGAGCACCTTCAATTGCGCCATTGACAACACTGGACTCATCGAACTACCTACGGTTGGTGGTGAGACTTTCACATGGAGTAACAAATTAGCTAAATCCAAACGCATCTCCAGCAAACTCGACAGAGCTTTAGTAAATGAAGAATGATTGACAAAGTTCCCTGATTCAAAGGCTAAACTCCTAACATCCAAGTTTTCTGATCATTCTGCTATCAATGTAAGTCTTAGAGAGATCCGAAGAAAGTCTAGACCCTTTCGTTTCTTAAATTACTGGCAAAATTGGCATGGTTTCAATGAGCTTGTTCAGGAAGTATGGAGCATGAAGGTGGACGGGAACCCACTATTTTGTTTCAACCAAAAACTGAAGAATCTTAAGAAAGAACTTAAAATTTGGGCAAGGAAGCACGTGAATCTGCAGAACCTTCTCCAAAAAGAACATTCTGAGATGGATGACATTGCCACTTCTTTGAGGAAGACTCCGTTGGACGAACAATTGATTGAAGCTAAAAAGTGTACATATGATCGCATTAAAACACTTGATAAAGCCGAGGAATTGTACTTCTGGCAGCTGAGTAGAATGGATTGGTTTTCCAATGGTGATCGGAACACCCGTCTCTACCAATCAATAGTTAAGAGGAGGGATGCACTTCAAACAATTGCAAAGATATACAACACTGATGGAGTTTTTCTGACAGATGAAGAAGCTATTGCAGAGGAAACTACCAATTTCTTTGAACAACTTTATAACCAGGAGCAATGTTTTGTGGATTTTGATAGTTCTGGATGGTCTAAGATGGTCACTGATGAAGATAATGACATGCTATGCAAAATCCAAGATATAGATGAAGTGAAATAGGTTGTCTGGTCCATTGGCACTTCCAAAAGCCCTAGACCAGATGGTTTTAATGGCTTCTTCTATCGTCATTACTGGACAACTATTAAAGAGGATCTACTGCAGGCTGTGCAATGGTTCTATAATGGTGGTAATATGGTTAGGCAAATTAACCATGTGTTTCTTGCTCTAATCCTGAAGAAGGATATCATCTCCTCGCCCGCAGATTTCAGGCCTATAGCCTATTGTTCTATGCTATACAAGATTATCACGAAGATTATTACAATCCGACTGGCTTCTATCATTCCTAAGATAAT
>OY856409.1:1156699248-1156746748 GCA_963693085.1 Alisma plantago-aquatica
CTAATTTTTTTTGTGACCCCTTTCAAAATTCGGCTGACACCGCCTGTGGATGTAGTTGTATGAATTTGTAATGTAAATATATATATCAAACTCAAAATTTGTCATATGATTTCCGTCTACTAAACAACTCCTAAATATGCATCTTATCACACTCAAATCCGTTGTTGTACTTGTTCTTGCATTTAATCTTAACCTTACATATACCTCAAAGATTCACTTTTAAAAAAAATAATTGTGTGCTTTTACGTCTGAGATTTAATTCAACACTTTTGTATTGGAACAACAATTTTGAAACCTTATTGTCAGCCTATCTTACACATTCGCGATCCTCGCCAAGTTGGCCTCGCATGACTCAGCGCTTGTTGTCTGTACGAACAGAAAGCCATTTAATGGTGAGGAGTGATAGATAAACTACAACATGTTATGTCTTCTTATAAATATTAGTTGACGACTAATTTTATTTGTGACCCTCTTCAAAATTCGGCCGACACTGTCCCTAGATGTAGTTGTGTGAATATGTATGTAAATATGTACATCAAACTCGAAATTTGTCATCCGATTGCATCATACTCAACAGGGGTTCAAATATGTTGTCCCGAGCATGCTGTCCCAACGTGTCTCTGTTAATTTTAGTCTTCCGCACACCTCATTAATTTTTTTAGGGGTGAGTTTTTGGATAAATGAATGACAAAGATTTTCCAAGACACAACCGGAACAACAAGTCCAATACAGCAGATTTGGTGGCACTCAACAACCCTAAATCTATACCTTATCAAACTCAAATCTGCGCAACACTTGTTGTTTCATTCAATCCTAACCTTACATATACTTCAAAATTGACTTTTAAAAAAATAATTGTGTGTATTCACGGCTGAAATTTAGTGCAACGCGTGCGTATCGAAATAACAAATTTGGACACTTGTTGTCCGCCTATCCTATACGTCCGGATCCTCGCCTAGCTGACCTCACATGACTTGACGCTTGCTGTTTATACGAACAGTAGGCCATTTAATGGCGAAGAGTGATAGATAAATTGAGTCATGTTATGTCTTCTTATATTTAAACTATTCTAAGCAGTGGGTACCAGGGATTTTGAGATACTAAGATCGGTGAAAAAAAACTCTAAACAGGCAGCATTTTTTGTTCTTACCGGAAAATCACCGTCAAGTGATTGGATGAACTCGTCACTCCATGAGCTCGGCATGTAGTCAGCTGACCTCCTTGCCGTCTCGGTGGGCAGGGTGTCCTCGGCAGCAAGGCTTTCGGGCTTAACGCTACCACAAGATGCCATTGCGAGAGGAACAGTATAGATATTGGGATGTTTGTACAAGCACTAGTCGGCCCCATATATATAGGGAACAAACCAGCAATGTCGTTCTGGTGCATTATGTGAGACGTGCGGTTCTGTTCAGTCCCAAGCATAATTAAAACATGATAATAATGTTCGAGCTGAGCTGGTTGATAAATTAAATTTTAGACGAACGTATAGTAGGGGTGGGAGCCACAGCTTGTAGGAAGAAAAAGATGGTGGAGAGGTGGGGAGTCGTTCTTTGGTCCCTATGGGCGAGTGGGCGACTATTCTCGGCTGCAGCAGCCGGGAGGGACTTTTCTTTGCATTACCAAACATTTAGGTTTGGGATAAAGTTGAATCGGTGTGCGAAGAAATGAACAAGAGACCAACAGAATATTAGTCCTCGTGTTAGTACACACATCCATCCTAGGATAAGATGGGTTTCGTTCCATGCGGTTTATGTTGTGAATAACCTGATAAATGTGGAAGTTCCTTTCTCGCATGGTAGTGTGTCTTGCGCTTGACGGTACTTGCTGTCTAGCAAAGGAGAACTTGCTCTTTGCCACCAACCCAATAATTTAGTTGAAGGCATCGTGACAAAGAGAAAGCAACAACTCCGACTACTTATCGGGTTGATTCCGATAAAATATAACTAATTCCTATTGTGATCCACAGTTAACTCTTCCTATGAACCCTTGTGGAAGGAGAAATTTCATGGCTGACTCTATAGACACCACATTTTAACTTCTTCATTAAAGTGATTGGAATTTGTTCAAATCCCCAACAGTTCAACTCCTTTTATATGCATCTAATAATCAATTTAATTCACTATTTTTTAGTTTCCTTGAGTATACGCCGGAAATTGAGGATAAACGAACGCTAATAACTCAAATCAGAGGATAATGATTGGTTTTATCAAGCATGGGTTTAAGCTTCTAGACTGACCCCTATTATTCTGATGGGGAAAAGGTCTTTGTTTAGCGCATACAATCTTTCGCCGAGAACTAGTCAAGCATATCAATACAAAAAGCAACTCCAGTGGTTCTGGGATCCTCATTTGAACTTCTACAATCTCAGACATAACAATGACGCACTTGGTTAATGGTGGCCAGTTTGGTTTCATAAAAAATACTACTCAAAGTTCCAAGAATTATCAGCATGTTCTAGCCGACTTGGATGATATCACCACCTTTTCCCTACCTAGATAATGATTTATTTTATCAAGAAAACTCATACGAGAGGCCCAATGAATGTTTTCAAACCCATTGCTAGAGGAAAAATGTCCATTGACCTCAAATAAAATTATGGACTATGTTTCATAATCTATGATTTTAGTGGACTGATCACCGTAGATTAGGTGTTAGTAGATATTCTCTATATTCCACGGCTGAATCCATTGACCGATAAAAAATTGTAGGCTATTTTTATTTCTTTATTTTAATTAAAAACTTTATAGTCGACTATGATAATCATGGACTATTGTTATTCCTTTAATTTAATAAAAAATACTTTAGTCCACTTTAATAGCCATGGATTATTGTTATCTTTTATTATAAATAAAAACCTTGCAGTAGACTATGAAAATCGTGGACTATTTTATTTTTTTATAATAATTTTTTAAAAATCAGATCCCAGCGAAATTGTAAATATCCAACCTCATGTAAATTGGATATTACATGAAAAAAACCTTGATCCATTGTAATATTTTTACAAGATGCAATCATTTTAGATCTTACACTCCTTAATACTTAACAATCTTAAAGAATCCCAAAAACAATATTTGTTTGTTTGAAAGTATTCAAAAAACATAATACTTCAATTACACTCTGTTCAATTTTGAGGGAAACACACTACCGGTGATCCTCACATAAGTTTGAACTTAAATTATAATATACATGATTCAAGGATCTAACATGTTATGCTATTATAGTAGTACTTAATGTAACAACATTGTATGATATTTTATTTAACAATCAAAGTGAATATCATAAATAATATTCATATATTTGAAACAATTCAAAATTATGATATCTCAATCTGCATCGGTTCGAGTTCATGAACAACACATTTCCAATAATCTAAAAATACCATATTATTTTCGTACAAGTTTGAACTTAAATAATACAACATGTAGTGATTTAAGAATCTGACATGATATGGTATCACATTAGCAATAACTACAATAATGTTGTATAATATTCTATTTAATTACATATTATGTCTCTCAAAGTGTGCATTTCATTATCAAATAATTTATACAATAGTTATATTCCTACAAAAAAGTATTTAAGTCAAATATACATGATAAAAAATGTACTTTTCAACATTCATTTATATAGATAAGTTCATAATATTTTTATAATTGTATACACATGTCATATTATGTATGTACTTTATTATTTCATAACAAAGTAATTAATGCAAACACAATTGCACCATGTAGAAGTAAATTTAAAGATGTATATATCTATATTCATTCAATGACATGTAAAATATTACATGTCTTATTTTGACATTTCATTTAGTATCCAACAATGAGGCAAGAAGGAATAAACTAGCAACACATTAACCAAATAAAAAATATTACTTATTATGGTAAAAGAAAAAATAAATCTTACCTAAATCAGGAGAACCATAACACATTTCTTCCTATATTTGGAAACTAAAAAACAATGTTTAGTTATTATTCAAGCAATGATATGAATATATAGCTATATATATAAATCAAAATAGCTAACATATTGAGGATTCTTATGCCATGTCAAAACTAGAGTCAGGAGTTGTTGCCTTGTCCTACAATGTACATATAAAATAAATATAAAATATAAATAAATCCAAATATTCTATATAGTTGTCCTTAATTTAAAATTTTAAACAATACATGTGATTCTAGTATCTTCAACCGAGCTTGTAAATCCTCAATTTTACGTTCTTTTTCTTTAACATGAGATTGTTATTCTTTAATTTGATGTTCCTTTTCTTGGAATTATGATTCCCATGCTTTTTTTGCACTCCCATTTGAATTTTCTACTAGTCTCCTCTTCTTCTTCTTCTTCTTCAAAATTTTCTAGTAATATCTCCACTTACTCCTCTGTCATATCCTCCATGGTGAGATCCATACACAAAGTCTACAACATGACCAAATTTTAGAGAATCTTTTGTCTTCTCCAATCCCAATCATATACACCTTTCTATTACCTTTCTTTGTAAGGTAAATTCATATATCAAGTTGTTATTTTTACTTTAGAAGAATGCATATGATGCCATAAATACTACACAAATTTCTCTTATTTTTTCATCTACATATTTCCCATTCTTTTTCTTATGACCATCAGCAAAAGTTTGTAGGAGTGTGGCTTCTTCACTATTTTTCTCCTAAACAAAAAATTACATATCTAACATATTAAAAACATACATTATTTAAATAATTCTAAATTTTATTAGAAATCTTACCACATTGAGATGCTTTTCAGCAAAAGATATTGATCCATTTGTGTGTGTAGCTTTTAAAATACTTTGATTTCTTTGATTCACTTGTGCTTCTTTCTACTCAATAAACAAGTTAATATCAATAGTTAATATGAGTATAAATAGTAAAACATATCAAGATAATTCAAAAAAATTTCGGTCTTTACCTTTTTTGGTTGACTATTCCAAAATTCTATCAGTAGCACCCAACTTTCTTGAGAAATTCGATCTTATATAGTTTTCATTTGTTCACTAACAGGAATATTGTTGGTATTTATGCCCAGAGAGCCAACCATATGATGGTTGTGATGGGTATCATATACTTGATCTGATAATAATAAAGATAATTATGTCTATTATATTTGTATTAGTCATGAGATGATGTCACAAACATGTTAGATGTATAAAGAATGATGTTACTTGATGACATATGTCTTCAAGGTGAGGACCTGAACAATGAGATCATATGTATGATAAGAGTACATACATTCTTGTTATGTCCCTAGTCAGATATTAATGTGGAAGCAAAATAGATGACAATAATACATAAGACTAGAATGTGTGTTGACTGATGATAAAGTCTCATTAGTCATAATATAAGATATCAAGTCAAACACATAAGTACTTGTTAGAGAATAGTGTAACAGACAGACCCACCTTGAGAGTGATACTTAAAGACCATGTAATGGTAGTCAGAATCAACTCTCAAAGTGATCATGGTGATTGTAGTTCTTAGACATGAAGTCACTACACTCATCACATGTTGTTCGATGAACTTTGACACCATCCAACATGACCTTGAATAAGGGTTGTCGTAAAGGTGGTGCTTGGATACATTATGATGCATGGGGATCGATAATCAGTGATGTGGATGGGATATGTTCCTCATGCATGAGTTGTTATCATGACCACTTGATAAGAAAGACTGAGAAATGTATCTCCGCACTCATGTGATTCAATATGTGACATGTGAACTCACATGCATCACACATCGTATGCTCTAGTTCAAAGAACATGGATTCAATATTAAGACGATGATGATTCCATGCATCAAGTTAAATCTGGATATCATAGACAAATGAGCTATATGATCATTGTAACACTAATCATGGATGTAGGTTGAAGTTGTTCTCCAACTTTCAAATTACTTGGGTAGCAATTATGCATTTCTAGATACTACTCATTGCTTGTGATGTCATAATCTAGTTATAGACATTCACTTCCAATGTAATTTGGGACCCATAGGTCGCACACATAGGATGCACTTGGAATACGAGTTTACTCATGGATAAGGTTTAAATTAGTTACTAAAATATTGAAGTAATAGACTTAAACAACACTACCTGACAGTTGGCTGAGTGGAGTGTCCAATTGATCTACTGGTGTACAAGTCGATTGATTGGAGTGTCTAGTCGACCAACTAGAAAGTCTATCTGACCGATTGGATGATCAGTAGGACTGGATCAAGGAATTGATGTTGACGTCATGATGTGCATTAATCATAGCATTGAAAGCTAATACTTTTATGAATAGGAAAAATAATCACTAGACATTCTCCGAGACAAGGTATATGCCTTACAACCCTCCTTCTCACTTCATTATTATTGACATGATCAGCTGGTCATGGAGAATATAACAAGAAATTGTTTGTTTCTATTGTCATCTCTATCGCCATATTTTCCTATAGTAGTATTAGAGCCACCTCAATTTACTATGTTTTGGGATTTATCGATATCATCAATTTTTCTTTTAGAATTTATTTTACATACAATGTGAATAATTTAAATGATTAATGTGCATATCTGATTAAAACCACATATGCTAGGGAATTAACTGTAGATCATATATATATATATGTATATATATATATATATATATATATATATATATATATATATATATATATATATATATATATAGAGAGAGAGAGAGAGAGAGAGAGAGAGAGAGAGAGAGCGAGAGAGAGTGAGAGAGAGAATGAGAGAGAGAGTCAAGCTAGAATACACTCAAGTGTACATATCACACGAATACACTCAAGTGTGTTTGTGTATCAAGACTATTTCTTTGCAAAATGTAAATCATTGACCTTTACTATCATACTATAATTAGGCTACATATAAATTTTGAGTCCATTTGGATGAGTGTAAGTCACTCATCCAAGGGCAACAAAATCGATGCACAAAACTAATTTGAAATGCATAATTTTTACAGTCTTTATAACATGACCTATAAATGTCCAAATGTGCTCAAATTTTTTATATGAGCTATTCACAAGATGTTTAAGAAGATCAAAAAATTAGATTTTTGAAAAAAGTATTACATCATGAAAAACTACTTGAGTGTATTCTGCTCCGAATACACGAGTGTATTCTAGCCTGACTCTCTCTCTCTCTCTCTCTCTCTCTATATATATATATATATATATATATATATATATATATATATATATATATATATATATATATATATATATATATATATATGCAATTCATACATGTCACCTTGAAATCAATTTAATGGTGGGTCTATACATGGTTATGGACAATGCCCTTGGATCTGTGTGCATGGTTGAATGGTTTAATTACAGTCATTTAAATTTAGTTTGCATATCGAGTCTCTCTCTCTTTCTACATATGTAAGTTAATTCTTTCCTCCCTATACTCCCCTCGAATGAAACTTGAGGTTTCACATTTTACAATGTAATAAATAAAAAGAATTAGGTTTAATTTCTATATCAGTGAAAGAAAAGGCGTTCTTCATCAAGCGAGTCGACCAATTGGGAAGTCGAGTTGATCGACTGGTGGCCCAAAGAGGTAGTATACTGGAGAAGCCAGTTGATTGACTAGAGGCCCAATCGACTGGTTGGACAACCACTTGAGACAAAAGCCAGTGGACTGACTAAAAAAGGCCAATTGATCAACAGGCGGATGAATCAATCGAGTGGAAGAGTCTAATCGACTGATCAACTTGTTTTCAACAAAGCACTTTTTCCTTTACAGGTTGTAACATATGATGTTTGACCTTAGGTGGATAGAAACTCTTTGTGTATCCAAATATTTCATTAGTGTGCCCATTTGACCACTTATGTGTTTGTTATTGAATGTTTTTGTTTGTGGATATAGCATGTATATGATACATATTATTGGTATGTGTTGATTGGATATATATATTTATTTATATATAAAATCCCTCAATAATTATTAAGTATTATATACTTTCCATAAGAATCACACATGGAAAGTTTGATTGAATAAGCATGAGTTACACCAAAGCATGGTGTGTCATCTATCTTGTGGAAGTGTGATGGTAGATATGTGGGTCTGCCAAAGCAAGGTGAATATTCTATCATGTTGGTTTTTGGGCCAGGATTAACTAGGTATCTTTAATGAGATTAAGTGAGTAGAAGCATACAAATATAATGCTACAAGAAGTTGTGTACAACATCTATCCAAGAGTTGTATAGATGCAATTGGTAAAAGTTACCTACCTAAATAGTCCAGTTGTGGGCGATCAACCAAAGCTGCCTCATGATTTGATGAAACATAGATCTTGGCTCACTAGAAGATTGTTTGATGCAATATTCTGAATTGATAGTGAGGGCTATCAATTTGAAAAAAACAGTAGGAGTGGTATTAATAAAAGGTCTAATCAATATGGTTAATATAATCAAATCAAATCAAAAATATTTTGACAAAATGCAAATTTCTTTTGTAGAAATAATTGAAAAACACATTCTCATTGAGATCAGTCCTTAAGATAGACGAATTAGATGAGACCACTTTCCATGATAGGTTCAAACGTTGAGAATTGTTCTCGCTCAAGTGTAAACTCTATGTCCTGGAAACTCCAATGCCTGAGGAACCCTCTCCCACTACGCCTAAGGCTGAAATGGATGCTTACTTGAAGCATGTCAATGATGTTGCAGACATCAAAGACCTTATGCTAGGTTGTATGAATTATGAGTTGCATACGAAACATGAAAACATGAATGTTATTGAGATGGTAACACATCTTAAGAATCATGCAAAGAAAGAAAGGTACTATGTCTCCAAGTTTCTCTTTGAGAGCAAGATTATAGAAGGAGAATCCAGTAGAGCCCCATGTGATCAATATGATTGGGAATGTGGATCATCTAGAGAGACTGGGATTTCCTTTGCACCAAGATTTGGTCACAGATATAATTCTACAATCATTTTCTGAATCATATAGCTAGTTTGTCGAGTACTACTACTTGAATAACTTGGCCAAACCTCTATTCAAACAAGTTTAAGGTGTTGAACATGATGAAATATTTTCACCAATTTCCATGGTTCAACCCATCAAGATCATGCTTGCCATTACAATTTATTGTAACTATGAGATTTGGAAAATTGATGTTAAAATTGCAATCCTTAGCTGGACATCTATGAGGATGTGTGCATGGCATGTCCTAAAGGTTTTATAAATCCAAATAATACAAATAAGGTATGTAAGCTACAAAGGTCAATATATTGAATGAAGCAAGCATCTCAAGGATGGGATCTTCAATTTGACAAGAGTCTGACTTTAGTCAAAATGAAGATGAAACCTATGTTTACAAAAGGTTAGTGGGAGCATATCTATATTCCACATATTGATGGGGAATGACATCCTTATCCTACAAGTGTTAAACCCTAGTCGGGAAACACTACTATAGATATGATGTATGTCGTTAGTTTTTCTCTCCAAAAGAAATGAACGACATAATATATCTCGTCAATTCTATAAAGAAAACCTCCTCAGTTGGGAAACTAGAAGAACACAAGGTATGTTTTATTTATCTTGTCAATTGTTACTTAAAGTAATTGATGACGTAGAGCGCCCCATGAAAATACAATTTCACCTAAAATTTTAAGAGAGCTTTCAATTCCCTCCATAAAAATATATCTCATCAGTTCCTTGTAAAATAAAAGACAGGATAGAGCATAACTCTTTGAACTGATATCATTGGTTTTGCCTACAATAATCGACGGGAAATGGTATGATGCAAACATACCACAAAAAGTTTCCCCCAAATAGGATAATATCAACATTTGTTATGAATGAAACTAACAATGTAGGTGTCACTTGGATGCATTGTTCGTCATTGATTTTTTTTTTGTAGTTGACCGACGACGTAGGTTCTCTCGAATACAAGTTTTGTTGACAGTTTTTGGATATTGACTTATGATGTAAGATATGTGGTCGATTTTTTGTAATAACGGATGATGTATGTCTTACTTAAACCTTCAAGAAACCCCTCTTTCCCCTCCCCATGATTTCTCACTGCCTCCACGAGACCATCTCTGAACTCTAGCAATTCAAATGATGCCTCCAACCCCTTTGATGGAGCTCAATAGCCACCACTACCACCACAACTACCTCCTCTGATGCTTCCAACTCATCTGCTAGCCAGAGCTTCCTCCATCAGCCTCCATTGCTCACTACCTCCTCCTCTAGCGCCACTGTCCTTTGGCTCCACCATCGTCAGCCACTTCCATAGGTATTTCCTCTCATTCTTCTTCCTCTCTTCCTTCCTCCTCTCTCCTCCTCCAATTATCTCCATCTCCCTTTCCCCTCTCCTCCTTCCTCCTCCCTCCTCCTTCCCCTACCCCATGATTTCTTCTCAATATCGAGAAGAAATTGTGCAAGGCAGGGGAATTGTGATGAATTATGTGCAGGAATATTTTCTATGATTTTAATTATAGTGAATACTGATGAAATTGAGAACAAATCATATGAATTTGTGTGAAAATTGTGATGAATTAATGGAGATTGTGATTAATTATTACATTCTTGTCATTGATTATTTGGATTTGTTAGGATTATTACATGCTTGCTATTGATTATTTGACTTTGTTAGGTCTCTAAGTTGTACTTATGTATTTAGTTAGAATTGAATTTTTTTTCTAAACCCTAATATGTAAATGCTAATATACATACTCTAATCTATAAACCCTAGTTTCTAAACCATGTTGTTGTCCTAGAAACCCATCCAAGATTTACTAATTAGGATTAAACCTTGATAGTCCCCAACTTGGGACTGTTCTTGAGAACTTCATCTCACTTAGGATTTAAGTGCCTAATGTGTGTTCAATTTCAATAAATTTCAACAACATTTCCCCTTTTGTTCTCTGGGTACATATGTAGGTGGATATTTACCCATCTACATCTTTGTACTTGAATAACTGTGGGGAATTCTACAAAAAATTAATGAAATCAAACATGCATAATGCACTTACCAGTGAGATGAAGTGCTCAAGAAAGGTATAGGTGGTACACATTCATAAATGTGAATGCTAATAGATGATTAGGGATCAATTCAAACGTTTGTTTTTGAAATTAACTTATTATCTAACACTTTATTAGCTACTGATATCCCATTTGATCATAGAATGGATTGATCAAGGATATCTACAGAGTTTATTAGTGGTCTCGATCAGGTTATAAGATTTGTAGAGAAACATAGAAAACAACCTAGAGATAGGTTCTATTGCCCCTGTAGGAATTGTAGTAACAACTTCAAAGTTGACAATGTTGACATGATCAAAGATCATATCATGTACACTGGGATTGTATAGGGCTATACATAATGATACTGTCATTGAGAGACTCCTAGTATGAGATTAGCAGATGTTGGTAGTGGAAGTTGTGTCAAAGAATAAATGGTTGATGATGTTGATGTGAAAGAACCAAATCCAATATACATGGTTGATGCGATGCTAGATAGTTGTGGGATAAATGTTACAGATCCACCTCCCTTATTTAGAAAGATTATGCATGATGCTGAGAAACCATTATACTTAGGTTGTACTAATTTTACAAAGTTGAGCGTTGTGTTGAGATTGTATACTCGAAAGGCTAACAATGGATGGAGTGATAAAAAATTCACTTATCTATTGTCTTTGCTGAAAGAAATTATCCCTAAAGACAAGAAGCTTCTAATCTCAACATGCCAAACAAAAAAGATGATGTGCCCAATGGGAATGGAGGCTAAGAAGATAGATGCATACCCATATGAAATAATGTCCGCAATGTGGGGCATCTAGGTGCAAAAGGACTACATTGGGTAAGACCAAAACCGAGTCTCTGCCTATATACCATGGTTTCAACACTTGTTTGCTAATATCGTAGATGCACAAAATTTATCGTAGATCATATCCTTCAACTACCATTTTCATTATCCTTTGTATACCTCTCTCATTCTCCCCAACGTGAGCCTATTTGGTGAAAACCCTAATTTCAACAGACTAGGGTTTATAATTATACAAAGAGATAACATACTTGGGATTCTAATTAGGTTTAACATATCATGATTGAGATATCATCATTAATCATGTTTAATCAATGACCAATATAACTAAGCATGTAGTCATCCACATAAACCCTAACTTACCCATTAAGCTCAGTTATGGTCATAACAAAGGTGGACCATATCGATAAAAGAGTTAGCTAATATTGAGTACCTTTACAGACCCTTCTAATGGGAAGTCGGTCAATGCCCATTATATGTTGTTAAGTATAATGGAAATACACCTAAAAATTCTTTGTATAAAATAATTTTGTTAAGTGTTTCACACCTTATTTCTACTTCTTGCTTAATATGATGTTTCTAGGCAAGCAACTATTAGTATATTCTTAAACTATTTACACACCTTTTTATAGCGTACTTAATGCTTTATCATTAATGTATTGTGTTTATCAAATTTTTTGTTTCCAATTGAAGATCCGCTACACTCAAGACTCTTAGCTATGAAATGCAATACAAATGGGTGCACTTGAATATAGAAATGGATACATATCTCTTACTCCTTGTTTAGTATCTTTTTATCTCTTTAGTTTTTATTACCTTTTCATATATATATATATATATATTGCTTGTGTGAAACTATGTGCAAATCTATGAATAGATGCCCAAGTCCACTCGCCTTTGGATTTGTAGCCACTACGAGTTTGGACTTAGGGTAACAAACAGTTCTGTAGCACACAGATTGTAGGTTGAAGTTGTTCTCCAACTTTCCATTTAGCTGGGTAGCACTAATCTATGACGAGGCACCGCTCTTTGCTTATGATGTCATAATTAGTTATGGACATTCATTGTCAACGTAATATGGAACCTAAAGTGTCACACACATAGGAGTTCACTTAGAATAGGAGTTTACTGATGAATTGTAATTAAATTGACTACTAAAGTGTTTAGGTACTCAATTTAAACAAGAGTTGACTGACTGGACTCCAAACTAATTGGTTGGAGTGTTAGATTGATTGAATATTGGATTGGCTGAATTCTGGATGAACCAAGGCACAAACTAACCAATTCATTGAGTGAACCAATCAACTCATGGTCATGAGAGGATCGGTTCATGGTATGAATTGCCTAGTTTACAAGAGAAATATGATTGTATCAAGGATTAGTACTGACATCATGTCATGCATTAATAGGATTATAATTGACAATACAATTGTGATTGGGAAACATGATGAAATGACCAATTCACTGGGTGAACTGATCAGTTCACATGCCAAGTGATTGGTTCACTGGTGAACCAATCATTTTTCTTGTTGCAGGTTGTAAAAATTCGTGAGATTCTGGTCCCTTCGACTCCTGCACAAATTGGTAACCCTAAACCTAACCCTCCTATAAGTAGAGGGGTACTGGGGGATTCCCAGAGAACCAACTCAATAGCTTATGACAATTGTTTGTGTTCTCTAGTTGTGGTAATCGAGAGAACCTGAGCAAGTCCTGCCCACTAAAGAGAGGGATAGCAAGGGAGAACAATTGTGGGAGAGCAAGTTGGTGACTAGTATGCCAACGTGAAGGGACAACTCCTTCTTGTTCGTGCTACTAGAACAACAATAGTTCCTAATGGTCCATGTAGACTATTATAGAGGCGTGGATCCTTTTCCCGCTCAGAGGACAACGCCAACATGCTATACGTAGTGATCAACCAGGAGGCCGACACATATGTTGTTTGAGTGCAACTTTAGGAAAGAGTGCACAACCAAAAAGAGGAGATCATTGCTGGACTTGCTCTAGCACTAGGTATATACTCTAAACTATCCTTCCCATTCCATAGTTATTGACGTGTTCCATTGATTAAGGGGAATATGGTAGCTAATTTTTTTTTGTTTCCGTTGCCTGTTCTAATACCATATTTCCCTACACCATGATCTCCATTTAATGTTGGGTACCACTGGATATCACCAAAATCTTAGATTAATGTTGGATACCACAATATTTTTAGGAGTCCTTCCTTACTAATCTTAAACTCTCATACCCCTCTAGTATGCTTCTGCTACGTCATCCTAGACACTACCATTTGTATGAACGTTTCCTCTAGTGCGGCATAGATATCCTAAAGGATTCTACCATGCTCAGGATGTCTAGATATCTAATTGATTTCTTTATTTCACTAAATAATAATCTAATAAGATTTTCATATATGTAGCATGCAAAAAAATCACTCCTTGTTGTTTCTGTATTTAACACTATATTTCACTACTAAAAGTAATACTGAATAATTTTATGTAATTTTAATACTTTGAAAAAGAATATATCTGAACAAATATTCTCAACAATGTATTTCAACTTAACTTTATAATATTAACATCTATGAATATTCTAAACTGATATATGCTGTAATGGTACTACTGAATTTTCATATTGAATGTTGTTGATCTGACCTAACTGAATTGCATTGAACTATTGGTATATAAAATGTGAATAGCATGAACTAGATGAACTGATAATCAAATAAATAAGATCAGAATCAAGCTATCTATTAGTGTACTTTATCTACTGATGGGTTAGGGAAAACCCAAGTACATTAGTGCCTCTATAATATATTATGTTTGAAACTTATACAAATCATGTACGTGCATTATAAAACTAAAATCATTCACCTTGAATCAACTTTTCTTGCTTTTTAGATCATATATTCCTTGAAAGTCTTGATATAGGCTCACTAAGACAAAAACAAATATAAATTAGAAGATGATATGATCGTTTTCTTCATGCTATAGATTAGGTATGGGAAAACCATGGCTAAAGGATAACTTCCTCTCACTTTGAGTTCAATCCATCCAAATCTTGGCATAAACAACCTAAAAAAATTGATTCGTAACAAAGAAAGTGATTTAGATTTTTACATATAAATGCAGACAACCAACAATAATTCCATGTTATATAAGTCATTTTAGACTAGTGTATAAAATTTCATCTCAAAATGTAAAGTTTTTACCCAATTTTAACCCTAAATGGCCAAAGCCACCAAATTTCATCAAAATTGATTTTAACACAACCATTATGTTCAAGAAGATTTTATATCAGTATATTTCTATAAAAAATATAAATTCTAAATTTCATAATAAAATTTAAATTTGCTACAAAATCAACTAGATTCTTTAAAATGGGGCTAAATTAGCATCGTAAAGCTCAAATTGAATTTCATGCATGCTTAAATATATAAATGGGTATAAATCACCCTTTTTGTATAAGCATGTGAAAAATGTCCTCTTCTATTTCAAGAAGATGAATGCTACAATTTTGCAAAAAAAATCCACTGGTCTTCTAAAAATTTGAAAATCACTAGAAAATCCCTAGCTTCGGATCCTAGATGAAATCATGATAAAAGAAAGAGAAGATGTAGAGATTAGGATTTTCCCTCCACTTTCAAAAAGGTGTTTCCCACATCAATATAACTAGGTAAACTTGTAAGGAAGAAGATGAGAAGAAATGAACTTTCTAGATTCAACTTCAATCTGGGGAAGAACTTGAGCTAGATCAACCCTAGGTCAACATCCATCCGAGTCCCCTCAAAATCACCTATCTACCATAAACTAAAAATTCTATAATGAACGGTGGGTTATGAGGTGTTTTAGGTCAAGTTTGGATGTAAGGCCATTTGAGGTGCTTAGGTATTTTACTAAGAAATCCATAAATGATTTTTCCCTTTAAATTTTGTCTTTTAAAACAATGATTTGGTATATTTAGAACATTGGACCACCAAATCAATATACATAAAACTCCATAGATTCCATTTTCATTCTAGAGTGCACAGTAACCTAATATCACACACAAGGAGAGAAATTAATTTATGGAATTTATTTACCATAATTCCATTAGTTTAACCTATTTGAGGGAAAATTCAAGAAAGAAACCCTAATTTTAGCCTATCTAGGGTTTTGTTTACCCAAATCCTATCTAGTCAACCTAAATTGATTTATGACATATTAATAAATCAATAAACAAGTAAAATATGATTTTATGCTAATTTAGTAAAAGACTCTTAGGCAAAATAATGCAGATTAAAAGGTTAACAAGGATTTTGGGTTTCACAAATCAGCCATGCTTTAAGGATTTCACTATGAAATATAAGAGAAGCACGAAAGACAACATCACATCTATATTGCAAACAAATTCATATTAAAGAATAAAGATACAAGCTACAGTCTAAAGAAGGTCCAACAAGATAGGTTGATCATTAGATCATAATCATGTATAATGTTTCACATAGAATAAATTCTCAAAAGAGAGAGATTGTATATACTAGTATGTCAAGAGTGTAATAAAATAGGTTTATTACTTAGCGAAAATAATATGAGATGCAAACATACCTTGACTTGAGTGTTAACTCAGAGATCAAGTCCTAATCTTCCAAGTCTAGAGTCAACCCAAACCTACATATGATATTTGATCCATCAATTAGGGTTTAATGACATATTTTGGTGAAACCCTTGAAATCCAAATCCATCGATAAAACCCAAGATTAATTCACTATTTTAGTCTAGAAAGTGGGTACAAGGTTATTTGTTATAGATTTGATCCAAGATTCAATTTTAATCCATTAAAATATTTCTTCAATTAGTATTAAGTGAATATAGATTATTAAACCCTAAAAATCATGTTTTTAAAACTTTGAAATGAGACTATGAAACCTATTCCAAAAGATAGAGAATAGTTTTCTGATTCCAACTAGTATTTTTATGTAATTATTGGATAACTAGAGATGAAGTTACAAATTTTAGAAGTTTCCACCAATCAGAAAATTTCATTAATCCATGTAGGAAAATTCAAAATCCACACAAGCGTGATTGTGCACTGAGGTGGCCTAATCTTTGGCCATCTACTTACCTCATTAGCAACCAACGATGCTCTTATCCAAATAAGCAAAAATGTGTGTGAAAGGACACATTTTCCCTTAAAAGAAAAATGAAACAAAAGGGAAACAAATGGCATTTAGATAATTTTTCTGGGGGTCATATTCCCCTTTCTTCTTGCACTCCATATCAACGAGTCCAACGTGTTGCAGGTGAGACCCAAATTGAGGAATTTTTTATTAAGTGGAGATTGTTGATTTCGACTGGAAAACAATGAAGATCGAGTCTAAAGGTTCTTACCCTAGGGACAATTTTTCTGTGGAGGAGGGAAGAGGTGGTTGTTGGAGCCAGAAGTCTAGGTGTGAAGACACATTTTTTGGTGGTGAGGGGAGTGATTGCAATCAAAATTGGTGCAAGAAAGATCTTCCACAAGGTGCGGCAGAGGCAAAGGTAGGTTTAGATGTATACATGGTGTTGAGTTAGGGTTTCTGTGCGTGGAGGTTTCAAGAGCCTTGGAGCAAGAATTGGGCAAATCACAAATATGGAAACTCAGTTTGTGAGACAACCATCATTAGATGTGGAATCCAAAATAGAAATTGTGGGCAAAGAAATCTCATCAAATCATCAAGGGATGAGAGAGAAATCCTCAATGAAAAAAACACCAATCCATGTTCAGACCACATGACCAGTTTGGGGTTGAAGGTGAGTTTGGCACCGTCAATCCACTGGGCATAGGTCCAGGGAAGCATCCCAGCCATCCACTGTGTTCACCCACCCATGAAAAGAAAAGGAATGCATTTAAATGACAGTGTGACAGCAAAAATCAAAACCTTATCCAAATCAAATTAAAATAAAGTGATACATTAATCATTTCCCTTTATTTCTTTCTCAAATTGATGGTGAAAACGTTGTCCAATTAAAGCCAAATGTTGCACCTAGGCTAGATAATACATGTGGATTCAAATTTTGGAATTAGTTTATGCTTTTGGGGACTTTTATTATTTTGTTTAATTCTTTTAGATTATCTCATACATTCTCTTTCCTTAATGAATTTGAGGCATCTAGTAACTCCCAAAAGATGTGAAAGTTGGCCCATAAGCAAAATAAAACATGAGGATTATGATTTTACAATTACTTTCCCTTTTGGGGTCATTTATCATGTTTTTTTAATATTTTGGGCTTAAATGTACATTCTCTGTCCTAAAGACACTAAAATATTTAAGATTGCCCAAATTAGATGAAAAATCACACATAGTCTAATCATTATATGTAAATTTCAAATTTGAGGATTAATTCCACTTTTTAAGACTTTTTGTAATTTATTTAATACTTTTGGTTCTTATCATATTTTCTTTTCTAAACAGAATTACAATAGTTATTATTATGCAAATAACGTGTAACTTGGAAACCAAACTAATTGGCAACCAAGAAATACATTTTATCATTATATTTTACTTTTGAGATTTCCTTTTGTGAGTAATGGCACTATTATGAATTTTTACACATTATCATGGTATTTATCAAAACATTACATTAACACTTATTTAATTGAGCCCTATTAATGTCACATTGTTACAAAAATGTTTTATATATTTAATAAGCACAAAATTCTACATTTTACTCATTTTACACATTATGTCCATTAATTACTTATTTATTTAAATCATATGAAAAAAATTAATATCTATGGACATGATATTTCCAATTATTGCTCCAAAGAAAATTATCCATTTATATTTAGCCATTATGTAAGTAAAGAAATTCTATGTAATATATTTCATTACTTTATTTACGTGTTGGCACATAATTAAATTATGATGTAATGTGTGTTAATTTTTATCCTTGTTTGGGTCACATATAAAGAATAAACCTCACTAGTTTTTCTAATCATGGAACATGGTAAGATTCTAAGTTCTATTTCATTACATTCATCAGTATTATCTTCAACATTTACAATTACCAAGTCAATTGAGAATGTCCTGGATTCATCTTACTTATCCGTACTCTTCTTCATCTACAAGATCTATAATGAACTCCCTTTTCCCATGAAGACCAATCGACCATTTTTCATTTGTAGGATCATTAGTATAGAACACTTGTTTCTCCTATGATGTCATGATGAATGGTTCATCCTTCTCACCAGTGTTTTCAAAAATCACTCATGTGAAATAAAACTCATCCACTACAACTCACTTTTGTTATCAAACCAATTACACCTAAAGAGGGGAACTCTCAAATTTGTGTAGTCAAATTCTTATCTATCTTGAATGACACCATAATGAGATATTTTAGCTTTATGTGGACTCTTATCCTTCATACTAGAGAACTACCATGAATATACTTAAAGGGAGACCCCAATGTTTTGGACAATACTATTATCTTTTAACATTTTGAGTAGTATGGAAACCCATTTATGTCAAATCCTTTGTAAGAATTAACATTCAGTTTTGGTTTGAAGGTGATCCATTTGATATTTTTAGCAACATTATTTAGTGTTTGAGATAGTTGACGAAAGACTTTATCATCAAAGAACCTAATAAATGTTTGATTATTCTCTCTAACAAGCCACATTGAACTAGCTTGAGAAATTTTATCTAGATAAAATTGATGTATCTCGTGATATAAATAGCCACTTTATCAATGTTGTGTAAAACATACAAGTGTGCTACTCATGACTAATTACTTCTGCCTGTGCTCTTAAAGTGCCTTTTCCTAAAGAAGTGTCAATATTCTTTGCATTCGTAGGAGCTTCATTAAAACATAGAAATTCATTGGCAAAGTCCATGACCTCTCTATAAACATAACTCTTAATTAACTCCCTCTAAGCTGATAATGGTTTTGAACATCACCTTTAAAAATACTCATGTACCTTTCAAAAGGATACATCATAAGTATGAAAATTGGACCCAATATTTTCACTTCCCTGGTCAAATGGACAAAACGATGTACCGTGATTTCAAAGAATAAAATAGGGAAATACATCTAAAGGTGTCATAGGGTAACAACAATTTCTCTTTGCAAATTATCAAGGTTATCAAGATTGATAACTTTGTTGCGTAAAGTGTTGAAGAAGAAACAAAGGCTAGCCATTGCAAACTTTACATGCTTAGGTAGTATAGATCAAATAGCCATGGGAAATGTATGTATCTCTAGAGTGTGATTGTCATGGGATTTAAGATCTCACAGCCTTAGATCCTTCACTGATACTAATATAATGATATTAGAAGAGTTTCATGTAGTACCTTAATATTAATAAAACACTCACACAAAGTTTCTCTTCTCCTATCTAGAGAATGTGTAACAAGAAGGAGGTAAATACATTTTTTGATCACTTCTAACTTTTGTTGTTAATTATTTCCTTATACCCATTTCATGTAGGTCCATTTTGGATTTGATGCCATCATTAGTCTTAACTGGTTTATTCAACAAAGTATCAATGACGCTATCACAAATATTTTTCTCAACATGCATGACATCGATACAATACTTAACTATCAACCAATAAGGAATATCACATAATATTGAAATCTAAATAAAGATGTGTCACATGTTAAAATAGTACATTGTGATCTCTTACCGAAATCATTGACAATGTATTTTACTCTTTCAAAAACATCCTCCCCTGATATAGATTTGGAGCAATACATTCTCGTTTGAGCTGTTGAATGCTTTGCACAACCTTCACTAAGGATGCACTATTGGAAGAAAACTTATGACCAAGATATACAGTCTTTCTACCATATTTTGTTCATATTGAATCAATGTTTTCCTCACATAGCGGGCATGCTTTGGATCATTGTACGATATATCCAGACAAATTCCCATATGATAGAAAGTCACTAATAGTGCAAAAAAAATATAGCATGAAAAATAATGTATATCTATGTGAAACATAATTAGTTGTCACACTTTCTCCTCAAAGTTTCTTTAAGTCATTAATCTGAGGTTCAAGAAAATCAATATCATTTTCAAGTTGTTTGGGTCTCGATATCAACCAGGGTAGTACTACATACTTATTTTTCATACGCAACTAGGGAGGAAGATTGTATATAGCAAACATAACAGTCCAAGTGTATATTTGTTGTTTGATGTTCCTTATGGATTCATCCCATTGGTACAAAACCCAAGTCGTAGATTCTTGACTTTTTCACCAAATTTAGGGTACGATAAATCAATTTTTTTCCATTGTGGAGAATCACTTGCATGTCATAGGATACAATAAACATCTATGGCATTGACAAATAGATGTTGAACTGTGGTATAATTGGTAGATACCACATCACCTTAGCAAGAGATCCATTTAAGGCTTACCTAAAGTCGTCATATTGTATTGTGATGCCCTACATTTTGAACAATATTTCAAATTGATATAGTCCTTTTAAAATAACACACAAATATTCGGGAATGAAAGGAATGATGGTGTGTCTTTTTAAAAGGACTACATCACTTTGAAATATTGTTCAAAATGTAGGGCATCACAATACAATATGATGACTATTGTTCAAGAATGTATGCATATTCTTAGCCTCCATTCCCATTGTACATAACATTTGCTTTATTTTATATGTTGAGATCAGAAGCTCGTTGTCCTTATGAAGAATTTCTTTTAAAAAAATAGTCTTTATATGTGAAGCTTTTGTCACTCCATCTATCACCGGCCTTTAGAGTGTAGAATCTCAACATAGTGCTTGCTTCGTAAACTTTATAGGACTTAAGTATAACGATCTCTCATCATCATGCATAATGTTTATAAATAAGGAAGGTGCATCAACCAAGACTATCAAAATTGGTTCATTCACATAAAAAAGTTGGCAATTTCTTCTTCAACACAAGTACCACTATCAACCTCTAATGATCTCATAGTAGGAATTTCTCCATTATAGTACCATTTTGTATAGTCTTGTACAATCCTGTTGCATATGACATGACTTTTGATTTCATCTAAAGTGCTGACTTTCAGATTGTTACTATAATTCTTACCTGGGCAATAAAACCTATCTCCAAGTCATTTTCTATATTCCTCCGTAGATCTTATAAACTAATCAAGACCAGTAGTAAACTCTAATTACATCAATTTGTGATGGACATCCATGATCGAAGCATTCTATGATCAAAGTGAAAAGGAGTATTGAATCAGGTGTTATCTATGCCAATTTAAAATAAATATGTTTGAATTAAGTTAGCGTTTAGGATTCAGGGTTCAGTACTTAGGATTTAGGGTTTAGGGTTATGGCTTAGAAATTACAGTTTCACATTTAGGGTTTAGGGTTATGGCTTATAAATTATGGTTTAATATTTAGGATTTAGCATTTAAGGTTTAAGGTTTAGTAATGAACGTGTACCACCTATCTCATTCTTGAATACATAATCTCACTAGTAAGTCTATAACATGTATTCAGTTTTCAAGAATATTCTAGCAGCATTTCCCCATAGTTCTCCAAGTGCACTGATGTGGATGGACAAATACCCATTTACATATGTACTTAGAGAACAAATAGGGAAGTGTTGACAAAACATCTTGAAAACCAAATTCACATTATACACTAATATCATAAGTGAGGTTAAGTGTCCAAGAACAGTTCCAAATATGGGACTATCCAAGATCTACTACTAATGAGTTTTCATTTATATACCTATGATTGTAGTGTCATCATTCATATCCTAGGTGGAAACAAAATATACATTAAGATAGGCATATTCTACTTACACAACCTAGAATATATTTATCATAAAACCCTAGAGTCATTTCAAAAGCTTCGAACAATTTTTATTTAGATAGGTATGCCATATATTGATCAACAACAAATACTAAATCAACAATATTGATCATACTAAATATGCATAATGATACCAAACATAATTAAAGATTTATGTGAAGAATTCTAAACAATAAAAACAAGCAACCATTCATGCATTTTCATAAGCATAATGTTCAATTCTAGTTGGACACACAATTATAATTTAGTGACCTAAAAGCATGTACTAAGCATAATGCATGTATTATCATAGCAAATCAACAATTACAACTAAAGACATAAAAAGGGAAACCACCTTATCCATAGAGAATGACGGCCAGAAGTAGAAGCAAAAGGTAAAAAGAGGTGATGGATGGCGGTCCATGCAGCAACAGAGCAGTGCTGGTGGCTGGCAATCGATCAGTAGAAGAAGCCATGGCTGGCAATCCAAGAATCAATGGAGCAAAGGTGTAGGCCCAAGCAACATAGGAGCAACAATGCTAAAGAGTGGAGGAAGAAGAGTGGAGATGGAAATAGTAGTTAGAGGAGTTGAGGAGAGAGGAGGAAGACGTGTTGAGATGGTGGCAGTGGTGAGAGCAGCAACCGTGAAAATAGCTAGAAGAAAGCGGTGGCAGCACAGGGCAATCATCAGAGAGCTTGGGTATTGTGCGATAAAATAGAGAATGAGGAAAAGAAATTATTATGAGTGCTATTAGGTAGAACTTAGGCATCAGTTGAGTTTAAGAAACTAACACTAAAAGTCATAGGCTTCAAAACTAAGACTAGCAACACCGGTGAATCAATGCCTTCGATTAACCATTGTAAAACTGTCAATATAAGTCATTGTCCCTAATAAAAAAGGCCAACCTCACTAAGACATAATGTCTGTTTTACAGTCAAATTGAAGCATAACCCAATTTGAGGGAAATAGCTTCTTTGTGGGGCACATGGCAGGAATCCATTATCATCCACTTCGATGGAGAAACTGACATGACATGTTTTTTTAGAGATAAATTTTTTCAAATGGAATGTGACATATTGTGTCAGTTTTGTTAGACAACAAGACAAGATTTTTGAAGGTAAGTTTTTTTTCATAGGAAGGGTTGCATCCTTGTTTCCTTGTCAAGTGACATGACATGTGGTTTACAAAATTTTCTCTGGGAACTTAAATTTTGTGGTCTTTGTGTGATGTCAGTTCTACCCCTAGAAACTAACGTGGAAGTGAAAATAGACCTATATTTTTTTTAAATAACAAGACTTGACCGATTGTGATATTTTTTCCTAAACAACAAGAGTTGACCAATTGCAATTTTTTTCCCTTTTAACTGACTAGTGTTGGTTTTTCTTTGAAATTGATGTTAAGAAAAGTGATACCAGAGACAAAAAAAGTACTATTGTGGGCTAACATTATGTTGTAGTGAATTATTGGTTCGTGGTTGAAAGAACTGAATTGAAGTATATTATTTATAGTGGTTGTTAGGAATTTTGAAGTTGAATTCAATCGACATATACATGATCGGAAGTAGTTTGATGTCGATTGCATAGTTTGTTTTTCGTATCAATTGTAGTTCATTACATGTTTGTGGTTGGAGTGCATGCTTAAAGTTGAATATGGTTAGCATATGCATGGGTGAGTGTAGATCAATGTCAATCCAAGGGTTTGTGGTTTGTTTGAAGTGTGGTTCATTGTAGACTATTGTTTACATGTATTTGCATTGTTGCAGGTAAATTATGGGGATTTAGATTTTCACAACCTGATCTATATTTTTTTACTTCTGCATGTAATGTTTCTTGTTATACAAAAGCAATAATGAAGAATAATTTAATGTGTCTTTTCATTTTTGAAAAACTAATGACATGGACTATGTTGTTTGTTTTTAATCATTATGTAAAATATAACTTGCTACAACACCCACGTGGATGCCAATTTTATGTCAATTGATGGGGTTACAAATAAAAGTCACTTAAGGCTAAGATGTTTCGTAGAGACTATGACACTTATCCCCTTGACATCAGACACTAAAGACGAGCATATGTACACATCCTATTTTGGTTTTCCTTGTTAAGCTTGTTTGGACTAGTTAGACAACACTTCCCTTCATTAGGACACTATAACCAAGATTAAAATCCTAAAGTCTCCCATCATTTGCAAACACCTATTATAAAACCTTATATTGAACCCACTTTTTCATTATTTCATCAACATATTTCATTGTGCACAAATCTATTAATGCACATGCCTACTCCTGCTTAAACAATCACAATGGACACATATTATGGGTCACTATCTATCATACTCATCCATATGATCCCACAATATCACACAACAAAATTGATTGAATATAGTTACTCTGAAGAGCTGAACACGGATGTGTTAGATTTAGGAAAGTATACTTTTGGGATAAACATGGACGTATCTTTATTATTAAATGAGAAGTGTTCAAATTTGATTACATACTATAAAACCTCATTGAGAGTAGCGCTATAAAAGAACCCTTAAGAACAATGTCTTACATGGAACACGGGGGATGCTTTAGAACTTTTTCTCAAAATTTTAAGAGAGATTTCAAGAGTCTATTCCTAAGGTAAGAGCCATGTGTATTCCTAAATTTGATCGTAGCATGTGTAATGAGGGTGAAAGCAATGAATAAGGAATCTCCTTTGTCTTTTCAACATTATACAATGAGAAGCCCAGGAAGGGACATTTCTTAACTATGTTTTAGATAATCCAGAAAGGTATATGCACAAAATATCACAAACTAAGTATGATACGTCATTTTTGCTTTTTTTTATGAATGTGTCTGTGAATTGCTAGATGAATCTAGTTATGATCAGAATGGTTTCTCCTTCACTATTTTCTCAAGTTTTTTTTGCAATGACATTATATCATGGAATTATGTCTTGTACAAATTTATGTTTCTTATTTTTGTGAGTAAGTCTTTTTATCCCTGTAGTAAAAAACACCATGGTGAATGAATGTATAGGGTTCATCAAAGCTTTCTTATAAATATCTTAGTCACCCATGCAACTCTTTGGATGTAGCATTCAACTTTATCTAGTGAATCAAAGATATTATAAACATTGTCCTAATGTTTTACAAATAAATGTAGTGATGAATATATTTGTAATTATTGCTCACCTTTGTGACAAAACACACAACTAAATGAGAATTAAAAAATCCATGATATTCTTATTACAACCATTATATTATTGGATTTTAGTGCATTGACACAAAAGATTTTGACCTAGTCTCTATAGCAGCAATCAAATTTAAGTCACCGTCTTATCCATTTTTTCACAAACACATATTAATATTATGGAGTTCACTGAATAAGACAATTCATGTTAAAGTTCATAAAATCTATGCAAAAATAATTTCATATAGACTAATTTTAAATGCATAAACATATTTTTTCTTGTTGTAATTGGTTACTTGTTTCATATTTAATATATTTTAAAAAATACATGTTGCATAGTTAGAGTTCTTCATGCAACTATGAAACCATATATTGTTTTCTCTTCAATTAATTGAATAGCCATTTTAAAATAGTTATAATGCCATGTTTTATTTTAAAAATCAAATTATTGTATTCCTTGTCACTAACATTTCCCTTATGTCATGATCCATTGATCTTGAAATGAATACACAGAGGATGACAATTAGCCACTTCTAATATGTACAAACTGCTTATCAAAAAATAATACATACATGATATTTTTTGCCTTGAAAAGTGGGTAATCAAAGTTAAAATAATTCAAGCATCATTATTTGTATTCATATGAAAATAGGAAGTTGTATTTGGATCACCATCAAAACATTTCTAATAAGTCTGGGTTATAACATGAAAATATCTCATATTCATGTTATTATTTTTTGGTAGGTAAGCTTCTTAAAAAGCAACAAGCTACTATATTCCTTCATGAACGAGTCTGGAGAACTATATGCATCTCCACGTTGGTAGTAGAAGTGGCAAATCCGACTAAAATTAAATGCTGCATCCACAATAAACTTCGGAAGTAGTGGGCTTGAAAATTTGTCTCGGTTCATCTTTCTCCATGTACTCTCAATCTCCTCCATGATGTATTCACGGGCAGCTACAGCTGTGACCTTTTCATGGTGAATGTAACACTCAATGGCTTTAGGAACATCTCCTCTGAGAAGCTCAATCTGACCATCGAAAATCCACAAACATTAGTATCATTAGTGTTTCAAATTGTAAAGATTTTTCAAATGAAAAATATAAAAAAATGAATAAAATATGTTTAATAATAGAGAATGCCCCAAAAGTAAGCAAAATTCAACACGTTCTAGATCAAGGATTGTGATGTTTTCACATATTTTACAATCTATGAACCTATTTAGTCTAATCATCGAAATGATATATTGTTGATGTAAACATTTTATGTATGTCCTGATTTTAGTATTGCATGAAAGGGACGAAAATGCCATGTTATAGTCTGAATGCAATAAAACCATATCATTATCAACTATATAGTGTACTTGTGTACTACTACTTCCCAATGACAACAATATGTTATGTATAAATATTGGATTCATGCTTATATAGAATTCATTGTTGGTGTATATCATCGCAGAAGTAAACAAATTTGTGTTCTCTAAGTTAGGGTCTTGAAAATCATGCATATGGTTTTCTATATATGGTTATGTTAAGATATAACACAATGCCACTCAACTAATTTCTTATTAGAAAAAACAACTTGGAATGAATTACATAAGTGGATACTTAAATATTTTCTTTCAACTTATCTGATAAGGTAAAGACAATAGGTCCATTATCTACCCAACTTTATTAAAAATTTACCGAAAGGTTAAAGTTAAGGATTTTTAGGAAAAAGAATGAAGAAGATTTTTTATTATAGCATATGATATCAAATAGAGTCTAACCATGGTAAATAGTTGCATGAAACTTAATATTATGCACCATTTCATCTACATGATTTCATGAAAAATAATATATTGCTCCATGTATGTGATGAGATAAATAATTTTATTTTTCTAAAATTCTTATAGTGGGGCTCGTAGACAAACCAATGTCTATACCACATTATATATTAGAATCACATAGAAAGTTGAAAGAAACATAAAGAAATACTTACAAATCACTATTATTTATTGCGCACCTACACTACCATTCAAAAAATAGTTCTTAAAATCACCTTGAAGTGAATATAAGGTAATGTATATTAATTTGTATTTAATATGTTAAAAAATGTCAATACTCATCCAACGACCTTCATCATGAATCTACTTCTACTATGGTTATTCCCTCAAATTTATACCTTGCATATTTGACCTTGTTATTTAGAACCACAAATGACGTGTCTCCAATTGTTATGTATATCATCCATATCCTACCCAATAATGGAAAATAACATAAACTTTTTCATTTATCAAATATTTGGCCATTTTCAACATATTGAATATTGTTTTATGTTAAAATGTATTAAAATGGTTGTAATGATGCATTCCATTTTATTATTATCAAGTGATTTGGTTTCAGATTGGGTTATAGACCCCCAACCCACCAAAATATTAGAAGGGATTTTTTTTTCAAATGGAAATACATGTACCAGATTTGGATGGGTATGTAGTTTGGGGTATGCAACTTAAGTTCTAGTTATTAAATAAGTGTATACTTTCTATTGCAAAGGAGATTGAGTTTTCACCTCCTCATATGTTTTCTAGCCTCCATAGCATCTGTGCCTGTGATTTTTCTTTACTTAAACCTCCAAGGATTCACATTATATGAATATAGATCAAAACTATCGAGTTGCCAAACTAAGAGACAAAAGATTGACACATGGCCTCATTATTTTGTGTCCTCTAATTTTTTAAATTACAATGTGTGCCTCCCAATCTAAGTTACACGTATGTTCATTTAGAACTTTCCCATCTAGTTTCACTTTGTACCACATTTGTATTGTTCTATTTATCTTTGGGCATATTGGCTTTAACTTTGTATACACAATCATCCTTGAGCAAGAAAACACTTACCAAAATTTCATTTCACCAAATTCCACCTATTATGCAATCTCACTTGAGCACAATCTCATTGTATCTCATATGTTTTACTATATACCTTCTTGTATGTACCATATCCATAAGTTAAGGAAGCAATAACTTTCTAAAGACATCACCATAGTTAGAAAACATAATTTTTTTTTTCATTCATTAGTTGGCTTTACCAATAAAGGGGTCTTATCATAAATTATGGGTTTAATTACTAGTGCACCAAGGTGGGATAAAATTTTCTTCCTTGCACAATCACAATGAAAGATTTCATTATTTTCCCACTAGTTTGAAAAAAAGTTATTTAAAACATCATTTCTATACGAGTACCTTCTCTCTCTAACCCATTGGAAGAGTAGTTCACCTTATCTCTCCTGATCACCCACTAAAATTGTGTTGATGAAAGCTTTGTCTACACAAAACTTGGTAATGAGAATAATTATTCATGTGCAATTTCCTACTTCAACTCTCCTTGTGCCTTGTATCCCTTGCTTCCCCTTGAATGATATTTTGATTTGTGCTTCTAACACCCTTCTTACATGAATATTGCAACTTCCTAGGACATTATCGAGTCCATGACTTTTCTTTTCATTTATTTTGGTGTTCCTTATATATCTGTCATTACTTTCTGATCCTTATTTTGTTTCAAATTTTCATTCTGCTCTTTTGGTGATCAAACATTAAATTTCTTCATTACTATCACTAAGCTGTAAATAAAATGGAAATTATAGTTGTGTCAACAATAAGATTCTAGACATGTGTTTCTAAAAGTTTCTTCCCATATATAGACATATATATTCTTAAGTGTTTCCTAAACCAAAACCTCTACCTACCCTATCCATCATGTGAATTGATCTATAACATGTCACTAAGTGCAAGTTTTGGAGTCCACTATGTCATTATTTTGAGTAGGTCATCTTTTATTTACACAATACCACATAAAAGTCACTTTCCTATATAATAGTAAATAGTCCAATAGGTTAATCTAAATCACATTCTACCAATTTGGCCACTTGGTGGGGGCCATGTACTAACTTGATTACTTTGACTTGAAATTGTGAAAACCACATGGTGAATTATCCCCAGAAAATAATATACATTATAGACACTTTGCATTAGGTTTATTTACTTTCAAGAGAAACTTTGTATATCTCACACCTATGCAAAATAAAAAGAACCATACAAAATCTATTGGTTTTCTCTTGGCTTGTATTGGTTTGATGTAAGTCATGAGTTCCATGGAACTCATTTTCATGAAACTCTAGTTTAGTTTTCAGAAATTAAGTTCCATTCATTTCCATGTGATTTGTTTGTTGTAAATGTAAATACGAAAATCACTTAAAGTATTGTTAATTTTTATTGTATGATATAAATAAATGAAGATGGCAAAGATATAGAAAAAAATTATATCCATAAAAAATCATAATATTTTTAAATTATAATAACCACAACAAGTGGTTATGGTGCAGATGTTGCTCCTTAATAAACATTTTATTATGGTACAATTATAATCTTAATAAAAATATTATGATTAAAATCATATCATAATTTTATTTCACTTTGTGTATACAAAGTATTGTAATATTATCCGCATTTCATTTTGTAAAATGTAGAGTTTTAACTTTTACATTATTTCTTTAGGGAACTTTTACTATATTATTCGTGCATGGTTATAGTTAATTATCATTTTTTCACATCATATTATGTAGACATGAAGAATAAAAATATATTACGTAAATCACATTATTTTCACATGGTGTGATATGTTTCTTTTTCATGATGTTTGTATTTTTTATTTTATAAATCGTACTGATAATGCTTGTTATAGAGTGAAATATTTTACATGGTGCAATTATAGTGTATGATATTTTGTAATATTATGTTGTGATTTTAACAACAAACTATATCCACACCGCTAATATTTCTAGTCATAAATATTTTACATGTGTCACTTATAACGAATGAAAAATATTATTGTATAAGAAATGTTGTTAGTTGTCTCGAAAATCATTTTATGCTCTTTTTAAGAGGGAACTCAAGGACTATGTTTTCTATGTAAGTCTGTAACTCATCGGAAGTTACGAAACTCAAGTTCCAACACTTACGTTAAACCAATCATGAAAAACTGGTCAAGGAACTCCAGTTCGTAAGTTTTCCGGAGTAGTTACGACAAACCAATCGGAGCCTTAGGTTCATAAACCAAATCAAATTTATTTGAATCATTATCATTCATGGTTATGTTATAGAAAGTAATGCAAAAATTAAGGTGTTAATTTCCATGGACAACTACTCTTTAACATATTTGATAAGAATATGTAAGAATTGTAATTTGAGTTATAGAGAAGGTTGGAAATGTTACAAGAATCCAAGAGGTAAAATGAATTAAGCAAGCTTTATGAGAGGCATGATACCAAGTGGAACTCAAACTTTTAAACATCTCCTAGATGTTTAGATAATTAATATTTGATGATCTATAGGGTTTGTGATTTCAATAATCGAAGGCATGTTAAAATAAATTTTCTACTTTGCATATTGTCTTCCAATAAGGAACACAAAAGATCATGACTATGATTATATAAATAATTTCATTATTGAACCCTCACTATATGGCGCATAGAAGAACATCCACTTTATCTCATCAACCATTAGTTTGTTTCATATTTTATATATGTACTATATTTCATCCTCTTCTATATCCCATCCATATCTCCTATTCTAGGTGACCACAATCATGTATTTTTAAATGTACCTTGTAGCATTCAAACTCCATATTCTCTTGTCACTAGTAATAAGCTAAAAAACATTCTAACCCTAATATCCAAAAGAACAAATAAAATTTATCCAAAATGGTCTTTGGTGAAAGAGTTTCCAAGTCACATTGTTATCCCAATAGTCTACGTTTAAAGATGATCAAATCATTCATCCACTGACATATCACAAACTCTCATAGACAATGCATGATGTTTGTCACATTTTCTTTAATTCATAGTGCTTTTTGTATTCTAACTTGCTTCATTGATATTGTGTAAATTACATCCCTAAATACTCACCCCTTAATCTATAGACACTTCCATATGCTTTTTACACGACCTAATCACTAGTACTATCATGTGGAACAATCTAAATCACTCTCGTAGTTTGAACAAAAGAAGATAACACTAAGCAAGTACTCGATTTTTTCTCATGATTTATAAAACACCAACCAATATGGAATTAAATATTGATATACTATTATCATACCACCTATAAGGAACAAAACATTAACATGTATCCCCAAATTGTGACATCTGATTATATTATTTTTTTACTTCTTTATTTATAAAGCATATATCAAAATGAAAAGTGGGCTATGCATTCATTCATACCTCTGATGTTGCTTTGTCATCAAGCAAGCGACCAATTATACCTGTTTGTAATATCAAGTTTGGGATTCGATCCAATTCTTCTAAAGTGGAAACTTTCATATCCTCAGAGCCAACTAAATATAAAAAACCCAATAAAGTAGGGGCAACAGAGGAAATTGCTGCATTTCTCATATATTCTTTATATGTGGGGACATATTGTTTATGATACCATGTTGCTTCCATGTAATATGCCTTGCATACAACAACAACCTATAGTAATAAAACCATTAATTATTGCATCTCTTTCTATAATACCAAGAAAACTTAAAATATTATTTGAGCAATATTTAATGTTGGCTCCTATATTTTGAAATTCATTTTAAATCAAAATGTAGACATTTTAGGAGATGTGATGGACTATTTTAAAACATAAGTATTGTAAGCTTAACCTGCTTTCGCAAATGTGATGTAATGTCTATCTTTTTGTCTCTGAGAACTTCATAAGATGTTTCGTTTATGAAATTAAAAGTAGCTAGAAACACTATCTTCATATAATGTGGCAGATCTTGAAGAGCTTGAATATCCCACCTACATACATAACGAGTCAAATATTCAAAATGATCATATTATAAATATATATATAACTCCACTAAAATATCACGTTACATTAATGATAATGAAGTGTCTAGGTATTATACAAAAATAACCTCAAAATATAATGAATATTCATTGGAGCATACATTATATATATGAGACTTAGTTTTAAAGTTAGACATCATCAACAAAGCTTTCTTCACATTCAATGTAATAACACATTAGCTTGAAACCTGTATCAAATGTGTAGTTGAATTGTAAGATGTATTTTGACTATTTGTTTTGACGATGATCACCACTATATGATTCATATGTACAAGAAAGGTTTTTTTTTTGTGATTACAACAAGTTTTATCTTTATAGAATGTGAAAAATAAATCACACTCATTGCCAATTATTTCGACATTATAATAAATAAAATGTTCTTGTTTACTGACAATTTTTTTTAATATGGAACTTATGTTTCAATTGAGAAATAAACAATTTGTAAGTATCTAATGGCATATTTCAATCTTTAAGTTCACTTTGATAATTTAGGTTTAATGATTTATATTTATCACAAAACTAGCTACATTTACTACATTTCATCTGTGATGATCAAGGAAAATCTAATATATTATATAATTTGAAAGAAAATTTTATATTTTATCCCTAAAAATACTTCCATTAAATTATATATAGAGATGGTGATTGTAGATGGTAATGTTAAGAGAAAAATTGGGAATCAAATTATAGATTTAACAAATGATTAATTTACTCTGTCTTGATTTACTCTTAATACTTTGTCCTTGGCCAAAAATGTTAAAAGCAAAAAGGACACTCTATTTTAATTTATTCTAGATTGTAATGTTATGACCAAAAAGGTTACTCTAAATTGGGAAAAAATACTTCCTCCTTTTCTTGGAATGGACTAACAAAGACCATGGTCCTAACCACAAGTGGAATCATCATTAATATTTTAATTAATAGCCTTATATTATTCACCTTGAACAATATTTTCTTACACAATATGAACAAATTCCATGCTAAGACGTATCTAGAGTAGGATATAACCATCCCATAAAATCACTTGTGATCTCAAATACATCGAAATATCATATTTAATATGCACTACAATTACCAATCACACCAATTGTGAAGTCCAATTCACAATTGAACTCACACTTCTTTTTCCTCTTCACCTATATTACTAATATATATATATATATATATATATATATATATATATATAAGCATTTTTTTCCTTCTTTAACTAATCTAGATGCATAAAGGACACAACATAATTTACAAATGGATAAGAAGAACTTCGAGCAATGACTTCATAGCTTTAAAATATAAAGATGCCCCATCATAGAATAATGAATTCCTCATAACTTATAGTAAGATGAATGATCAAGAAATAACACGGTTGATGATAACATGGCAAAGATATTAGTTACACATGTTCCTAACTAAATTTTAGGTTTTGTTGTACCCATTTCCTCATGTGGGAAATTTCTTAGTATTGTGGAAATATATACGAGATAGTACTCATGGATATAAGAAATAGATCCTTGTTAATATTATGTTATTGGAGTTAGCTATAAATTTCTAAATTTTAGATTAAAGAGAAATTCAAACTTGTGGGGTGTCAAACATAGATTCAACTTCCTTAAAGATGATAATAGACTTTTTTAGCATTCTTAAATGTTAGTCTATGGTTAGGAAAAACTTTAGAATCAATATTATTTATTCATCAACATTTGTTACCTTTTATGTTGGTCATACTTAACAAGATCTAAAGATGCTTGATCCATCACACAAGGGTGTCTTGAAATGTTAATTAGATAGTGTGTTGATATCTATGCTCAGAGAGTCAATCATATGATGATTGCAATGGGGGCATCATATGCTTGGTTTGATAATAATAAAGGTAATTTTATTTATTATGTTTGTCTCAATCATGAGATTATGATATTGACATAGTAGATGTGTAAAGAATGATATTACTTGATGACATATGTCTTCATAAGGACCTGAACAATGAGATCATATGTATGATAAGAGTACATAATTCTTATTATGTACCTAGGCATATATTATTGTGGAAGAAAAATAGATAAAAATAATACATAATACTAGAATATGTGTTGGCTAATGATAGAGTCTCATTACTCATGATATAGGATATTGGGTCAAATACATAGGTACTTGTTAAAGAATAGTGTACCAGACAGACCCATCTTGAGAGTGATACATGGAAGCCATTGAATGATAGTCAGAATCAATTCCTAGTGTGATAGTGGTGTGTGGTTGTTAGACCTAAAGTTGGTACACTCATCACATGTTGTTTGATGGACTTTGACACCATCCAATGTGACCTTAGATAAGTGTTTCTATAAAGGTGGTGCTCGGGTACATTACGACACATGGGAATTGACTATGAGTGATGTATATGGGATTTTTCCATGCCATAGAATAGCCCACTACCCAAGCTCTAGTAGAATTTTGGGAATGATGACTAGTCCCACAAACCACTACTAGGATAGCCCTTTCTAACATGCCCAAACCACACTCTTAATATTGCCATGTCATGCCCATTTGAGCCCCACCTATTGGAGGGGTTATGACTCTAATATCATTTTATTATACACGTGCCCTTTGTCCAAAGCTCTAGTAGAGTTTCAAAATGACGATTGGCCCCACAAACCACCACTAGCCTTAACTGTGTGTTTTTTCCTCAATCATGCGTAAGCCATGATAAACTCCTCGACTGGCCACCCATCCTAGTACTATTTTGGGCTAAGCACGCTTAACCAAAAAGCTCTTTAGTGATGGTATCCCTAAAAAGGTGGTGCACCTTGGTAATATGAGTAGTCGAATTATTCCTTTTAAGATCATTCTATCTGAGGCTTTAAATTGTGAGACATTACAAGTTTACTCATGGATAAGATTTAATCTGGTTACTAAAGTGTTGAAGTAATCAACTTAAACAATGTTGACTGAGAGTTGGCTGACTGGAGTGTCCAATCCATAGATTGGGATTGCCAGTCAATCGAGTGGACTGTCCAGTTCACTGATTGAAAGGTCCAGTTGACTGACAGGATGATTAGTAAAATTGGGTCAAGCAATTGATGTTGACGTTATGACATGCATTAATCATTGCATTAAAAGCTAATACTTTTGCCAATAGGAAAAATAGCCAATTGACTGACTGGAATGTCCAATTGATCGATTGGTAGTTTGCAACAACTGAAAATTCATAAAATCTATCTCATCATGTCCCCGAGTTTGTGGTAACCCTAATCCATCCACTCCTATACAAAGGGGGTGGCCAAGGCTCTCAACACATATTCTCATAATCTCAAAATTGTGGTAACGTGAGAGCTATAGGCATCTTACCCGTAAAAGGGGAGATAGCTACAGTGGAGAAAATTCGACACTAGCACATGGACAACACGAAGGGACAACTCCTTTAGGTTGGCTATAGAATAATGACGTAGAATTTCTAGTGATCCACATAGACTATGTAGAGGTGTAGAGGCCATTGGAATCATGCTAGGAGAATATCTTCAACTGCCATCCATGGTCCTATACCAGGAGGCTGCCCCCACTGATCATTCGTATGCTACTTGAGAAAGAAGTACAAGTTTGCATAGATTGCTACTAGTCTTGTTCTAGGACCAGGTACATGCCTTGCACCCTCCTTCTTGCTTCATATTTATTCATGTGATCTGCTAGTTATGTGAAATATGGTTAGAAATAATTTTTTTATATTGTCATCTCGGTCGCCACATTTCCCTACATAGTGTACTTACCAATAGATACTAAGTTCAATTCCTGCTATTGTTTCACTATTATTATATCATAGCAAATTATCAATATTTGAGCCATCTAAGCATTGTATTATCCCTTAAATAACCCACCCCCCAGTCAGGAATTCATGAGGTTATAGTATCTTAGGGGGGCTACCTTCATTTGGTTTGCCAAATATGTGACATTCCACCAAATACAAAATAGAATTTATGAATTAACTCAATAGAAGAATATATCTGAGATTTTCATGTATAAATACAAGGTAATTACCTTTCAATAGCAGTTGTAAATAATTCAAGTTCATCCATGGTGCCATATATGTCGTAAAGATCATCAATTATCGTTATTAAGGCAACAAATTGTGCCATACGCTCTCTGTAATAACTAAACTGAGGTTCATATGAGGCTATTCCAACAGCCCATATCCATGATTCAACAATTCGATCTCTAGTAAATTTTATATGTTCTGCCAATCCCATTTTCACCCACCACCTGTATGAAAAATTGAGATTTTAATGAATAAGGTAAAACCCAACAAAAAATATTTACATTTACCTTGAAATTCGTTTTATCTCCTCTATGTGCATTGCTTGTACTGCATTATAATCAAGTTGAGCTAGTTCAAGAAGAATAGGGTTCATATCCTTTTCAGTGGCATATTTCTCAATAAAGTAACGTGATTCCAACCTCAATACCCTTCTATGAAATGGAATTTCTAGGGCATGCCTGATTTTCTCCATGAGAGTTGGGTCGTTAGAGTTCTCTTTTAGACTTTGAATATACATGGTAGAAAATCTCCTTGCTTCTTTCAACAAATATTCTCCATCATGGGATAAGAATGAAGCCTCATATAAATTTAGAACATCATTCACATTATCACATGTGTAATCATCAAATTTTTTATTGTCATTAAGAAACCTCTTGAAAATATCTGCATTTAATAGAAAGAAAAAATTGGGTCAATGCAGCATATTTAAATTATCTAAAAATGGGCATTTCCATTATAAATATCTTTGACATTGTTTCCTATAGTCGTATAGTGAAAACTCCTCGTTTGATTTTTTTTACTTATAAAGGAAAATATAGTCCTAACTTTACTCCTTTTATGATAATAATATATAGATAGATCCTTATTCTAGTTAGAATAAAACATAGACCAAATTGTATCTTTATATCTTGAATTTAGAAATCAAGTGACATACTTTTAATTTATCTTCCTTTATAAGGAAACTATATTGTAAATATATTAATAAAATCACTTTAATATATTCTTAAAATCCATAAGTATTTGAAAGTAGTAATTTATTTAATGAAGTAAAATCTTCAGTGCAAAGATCCTTGTACTAATTGGCATTATAATAAAATTTCCAGATAGTGACAACATGATTTTGTATGAAATTGACATTTAAATCCTATAAAATATAGATATCTAAATATATGTTGCATACATCATTTTTCCTTCTATTGTACAAATCATCTTTTTTACTTGTAATTTAGGTACTCAAAGAATGTTTTAGTCTAAAAGTTATACTTTCATGAAGAGATGAGATTATCCTCCTCAACAATATGGAGGTTAACTCCCTTTTGATGAAACCATCTATAATAAATTCTAAAATTTCATGTGTATGTTCAATTTCACTTTGTGTGATAAACATATATCACTTGGTACCTCACGCATGTCAATATTTTTTATTCTTTCAATTGATGATACCATTTCATTTTATTTGTGTTTTGACTATGTGAGAAAGATGTTCTTTGCATGACATTATTCCAAATTAAGCGACCCTATCACAAGCCATGTCGGTCTTCCACTTTTTTGTGAAGGTTTATTAAAATATGGCCTTTTCATAATAATGTACTTTTTGAGCATTATCAAAGATTCCGCCAAGGTTCTATAAAAATCAATGTTACAACAATTTTTTAATCTCATAATTGAGATGTTTCTTTTTGATTCATGATAATTTAGATAAATTTCAATACCATATAACAATATTGCAATTCACATACCTTGGGATACCTGATAACCATGACCTCTAAGTAGTCTAAACAATGTGCATACATGGGAAAGATCACTGTTTTGCTGAAAATCCATAATTTTTTGGGATATTGATTCCAATATTTCATCAATGGATTCCTTTAAGAGATAAGACACTCCTAGCTTATGAAGGATATTCACAAAATCAAGCAATTCTTCACTTTCCTTTACTTCACATAACATATTTTTTGTTTTTGTTATCAACTCTTGAAGCCTCCTTGTTTTTGTCTCCTACATCATTATATAATTTTGTTGTTAGGACCAAACAAATTCATTTGCTTGCAATATAAAATTAATATTGGAAAATATATATAATAATTTCCAAATTAACCTTGGGAGATTTCCATAACCTATACTAATGACATTTATAAACAATTTATACATGTTTTGAATATGATTTTCAAGAAAGAGAATAGAAAATTTAAACAAAAAGAAGTGTGTATATATACGATTCCATTTTTCATTGCCTTAGAAAATAAAACACCATGGGTCTATTGTATGCTATTTCTAGTAGTACCATCTTCCATCATATTTGAAATACAACACCGGATGCTAACTCAATTTTGACAATAATGAATTACCAATCAACTAGAAACTTGATAATAACGTTCATCTACCATTTTATTAGTTATTACTTTCAAATTATTTATCTATATACTGCAACCACCAACTACATTGATAGTTTAATAATCATTGTTAGGTTTTTAAAATTTTCAAAAAACACTTGAGATCAACCTCATGCTTCTCTTGTTACAGTTCAATAACATTTTTTGATAAATGTTTTTAGAGTGTAATATGTTTATCATTATTATCCAAGGATATATCTATGTATTCTAACATGAACTTGATATTATTAATAGTGACACACACATAAAACACCATGGATCTCACAAAAACATAGATACATACATATAATTCTAGGAATGCACACACAACAATAGAGAGAAAGAAGTAAAGGACCACACAAATATGCATGAAAACACAAAGGGAGAGAGATCCAAACAACACAATAGAAGAGTATAACACATTATATATGCCTATTGTGGGTATCTGATGACGTGTGAAAGACTACATAATTTTTATTGAATATGTAAAATATGCATACAATAAAGTTTAGATAATACGAGATATCAACTTAACACATAATAGGTCAATAAATTCTAAAAAATTAACAACATCTGTACATAATATATTACTTGACTTTGAATCTCCTTAATTTGTCTGAGCTAATTGATATATTTTCATGTAGTACTTATACATTGTATAGCTCAGTACTGCTCACAATTAATGACTATGTATAAGAATATTTAGATACCTTAGTATAGAGTTCCAAGTTCGTGTCTCATTATCTCTCTCTCTCTCTATATATATATATATATCATGACTAAGACTTAGTATAATATATTCTAGGAAAAAAATCAATAGAAAAAAATGATTTTCCATGCTATACTGATAAATAGTGCTACGAGTATTTTTATATTATACAAAATCTTTATTTTCACATTTTGAATAATACATAATTTTTTTTAGTAGTATAGCCATTTTTTTGGTGAAGTTGACATTTTATCAGCTCCCATTGATTTAAAGAAATTATGATGCAAGGGATATACTTTTCTTAATGAGATCAACTTTTGGGTGTGAATTGTCTAAATACATATAGTGGTATTATCTAGTGGAAACCTTTCACAACAGAGAGCACGAAGGCCATTTGGAGAGCTTTTTATGGGATTTTTTTGATCAAATTTTCACCACTTCACCACAACCAACAAAGTTTCATAAAGGTGGACCCTATGTATCATCCTCAAATGTAAAAAAGCCTTAGATATTCCTTATTGAGTTTTTTGGTTGATGACTAAATGCAAAGTGGAAGTGTATATATGCCCAAATGAATCAAATATGGGCATGTTGATATATTATTAAAAAGATAAAATAATGATTTTGTTATATGTATGGTAGTATTTACCCTAAAATGCATCCATACAATTGAATATCATTCTCATACAAATGGTTTTCCTTAAGAGAGGAAGAAAATCCCAACAACCAAACAGTGGTGTGACATCTTCAACATGGTAAACAATTAGTTTAAGACAAAATTCTTTAGACAAATGGGTCAATGAGGGTTCATCCGGCATGCCTCCAGCTTTGGTTTTGGATAGCTAAGGATGTAAGGCACCCTCCTAATTTTAGGATCTTGAAGCTAAACCTTTCTATAAGAAAATCTAGTAAAAATAGCCAACAATTGGAGATGGTTGTGTGTTGGACTAGTGAGAAAAAAGATGATGGCAACATGATTACATATTTTTGGAGATGGATTGGTGTGGAGGAGCAACAGAAGGCCTATGCCCGGGGTATATCTTTGTGCAAAAAAAAATTGATGACTATAACATCAAGATTGCAGTCTTGAGACTCACATCTATAGGTTAATTATGATGATGTAGCTGAATACAACACACCACTAGAAGATTCAATCCTACATTCATGAGATAAGAATGGTGGTAGAGGATCGTGGTGTGTTAGTTCGAGTGACCTATTGAGAAGAACATGCAGTTGCTAGACGTATGAGAAAGTGGGATTTTTTTCTCAACGAGGTTACAATATTCACACATAGAGATGTTACCAAGGAGCATCACATGTATACTGCCATTGGCAAAGAGAGGAGTCCCGCACCTATGGATGTGTGGAAGAACACCAACTTTACTATATGTATAGTTTTTTGTTGGAATTTTGATATTTTTTACTTGTACTTGTATGTACATGACGGGGTTATAGATGGGTGTTGAGTGTATTGGTTTGCAATCTGACCATATGGATCCCCTTGTTTTCTTTATGGTGTTTCATGTTTATTTTTGGGTTTGCTGGTACAGGATTAGATGAATATTTTTGTATTTTGTAATAAGAAACTCTCATTCTCATACTATCACAATGATAACATTAAATGTAGTCTCTTTGTTTTTCTATGCACTCAGACTTGTAGATCTGGATATGTATGTATAGAGAGGACATAAGGGGGGTTAGGAGTCTACACATAAATATTTATAAATACTTCTACAACCACATCCAAATGACTTCAATAGTGAATCCTTTTAGGGAATCCAATGATATACATTTTGAAGAACGCTCTCTTTTATAAATATTTAGTTATAATTAAAGGATTGTGTGCATGATGTAAGTCATCATGGTGATGAGTTGAGTATTATATTAGTTATAGTTGAGAAATAGTTTATTTTTCTCTTCCCAGTAATTGATAATGCACATAAAAATAACTCTGGTTTTAGTTATTTTTCAAATAGAATCTATTTTAATGATAATTCTTTTTGTGAGGCTAATGTTCTAACGTGCAAATATATTTTTTATCAATTGAAAAGTACATAATCATGTGGACACTGTTATAGAATCTAAAAGAGCGTATTGGGCTAATTGAAGCCATAACTAGGAGAATAATATAAACTAACAATATATTTTATTAACAAAATAATAGATAATGTAGGTATTGAATCCCACTAGAATTCCAAATCCCATGTTCGTTTGTGTAAATATAATTAGAAGGTACGATTACCCCCATTCGGAAAGGTATTTTTTGGTCCAGAACTCTCCTAAATATTAGGCAGTATAAACTCTTTCCACACCTCGAACCCTGACATTGACTACCAATTGTTTTTGGTATGACACCTCTTACGAGTAAATAGACGAATTAAATACTCAATATTAGACTAAATCCTCCATGGATAAAATAGTTGTTGCACATCTTCTCATTAACAGAGCTTCCATGGATTTGTTATTGAGACTACAAGGAAAAGCATCGGTCTTTCATAAAAAATATTTGAATTTTCAATAGTATTGAGTCTTCCTTGTCAACAATCATAATCTGAACATGCATTGCTATGAAACATGTGATTTGTATTTTATATCCTTGATTAATCATAACTACAACTTCAAAAGAAATCCAACATGTGCTTTTCTCTTCCTATTCTTGTCAATCACTTCAGATCCATACTACACCCCAACAATATAATTTTAGTAAACAATTTCTATTTTGGATTAAATGAGTAGCAGATATTAAAATGGTTGACCTACTAGCATAATAACAAATATGATCAACTATTTTGTTATTTTTCTTCACAAAAAAGAAAAACCAAAGAAATTATAAGAACCACATTGAAAGTTTTCTTTTCAAAGTCTATATCTTGGTCACCATTCTCATGGGCATTCAAAATTAAATATGTTGACGAAAATGGTAGTCAAAGATTGAAACTCAATTTATCATCTTTAGCCTTTTCACCAAATATTTATATTGTTGTATTAAATTCATACAAAATCTTCTATTTTTACTGGGACACATTTTATATTAATATTATTCTAAACATTTCTAAAACTATATACATGTCATTAATATGATTTAGTTCTCGATAACACTAAGCAAGCTTGTCAGTAGATTATTCCAGTAGTAATAGATCACCTATCACACAACAATAATTAAAAGACCAGGGATTAAATGGAGGGAGATAAAAGAAGAACCAAAACAGAGCTTGGAAACTTGACGTGGAGGAATTTTTTTTATTAAGAATTTAGTAGAGATGGCTATTTATAGAAGATGCAAAGATGATAACGATATCAAGACTAGGATTTTGACTATTTTAAAAAGAGATCTTGAACAAAAGCTATCAGCTTGTGGTTTAGTAGTGAAGCTACATATTGAATCATAGATAAAGGTGATAAAGAAAGAATTAAATGTAATATATGACATATTACATGGGAGTTTTGATGTGTTTGGATATCATGACAATACACTTCTTTTAAAGTTAAGAAAATATTTTGGAACAAATACATTGTGTAAGAAAGATTTTATTTTAATAGTTGATCATATAATTTACATACTATAAAATTTGATATTTGTTAATGATATAGTCATCCCAAAGTATATTCACAAAGAAATAAGAACTTGCCCCATTTTAACTGCATTATTTTTGGGAAGGATTGGGCAACTGCTTAAAATACACAAAATGAAGAGGATATGAAAACAAATGTGGATAACCAACAACAAAACATGAACAATTTAAATGTTGAAGATATCGATGATAGTCATGATGCCAATGATATTATCCAATAATTGGTTTCGGTCCTAGTAAATTGAACAATAAATAATTGAGGAATGGAAAAGAAGAAATGATTGTAACCTTAAGAATGTATTAGCTGATGTAGAAAATCATATTGGGGAAGAATATATAGTAGTAATAAAAAACAAATGAGCATCTGAGGACAAAATTTTAGAAAGAATAAGAAACTTTGGTTATGAAATTTGGAAACAAAAAAATCTCACTAAGGGGGAGAAGATTGATGCAATAATGCAATTGAGTAGAAATGAATCTCTCTGTCGTGCATTCTTTTCAATTACAAAGAAGACCATGAAATATGTTTAAGAAATTTATATATAAGAGATACAAGTAAAGTTACATTTAGAAGTATCAGAATGCATTCTATTTGGAGTTCTACATGGATGTTATATTTTTGTAGGCTTAACTTCTATATATGTGTGGCCTGGTGATTTGTTTATATTCTTTTGACTTATTCATGTGACGACATGTGTTGAAATTGCATATTTAAAATTTTTATTACTCAGAAATATAGAATTAAAAAAGGATAGTTATATTTTTTTAGAATAATAAATTGTGACATATTTTCTTGCTTTGATGAAGAAATAGTAGACTAATGAATTCTAGGTATTTTACATAATTTGTGGTTGTTTTTTGTTGATCTTGTGTTCACTTTTTGAAAATTTCTTGTGAGGATTCATGGTGAAAATATATTTTGAATATGAGAAATATTTTGAGGTATGATTATATATCATTCCATAAGTAATAAATGTGAGAAATCATTCTCATTTGAATATAATAATACAACCAAACATTATAGATATTTTTTTTGTTCATGGTGTTTTCAATTAATTTTATGGTAATATTCACTATCTAGATTACCATCAAAATTTGGTACATTATTAGATTGACAACTATAATAACTACAGTAAAGCCGCCAATAGGTCTATAATTTCATCCTAATAGATAATGGAATTATGAAACTTCCCATCCTCCACATATACCTTCCATCCCATCCTATTTGATAGATTATCCTAATTCCTTTTCTATGAACCAAGCATGTCATACTTATACATGAAAGATAAGTAGGTCAAAGGACATAAAACAAACCATAATCATATCAAATTTGAAAATATATATTGGTCATAGCCAATCTAAATGGCTAGGGTTTGGTTCAAAATCTTGTCCTTCTGAGAGAACAATATGAGTTGACAATATCCAACATTGTAAATGTGAATAAATAAAAACTAGTAAAGAGAAAAGTCTTTCAAAGCATTGAATTTTAGATGAGATGTAAAGATTAATATTTGTAAGGATAACATTGTATTATGAGAAGATGTCATTTATCATGGAAAAATGACAGTTAGACTAGAAAATACTAGATGCTAGTGATAAGAACATTGTGTGATAATTATCTAGATCATAATTTTAAGACACTCAAGACAGTGGTGTAGCTAAGTTTCTATATAGGTGGGCAAGTGCTTGAACCATGCACCCCAATTAATCTAATGTTATCTTTATAAAAAAATCATATCATTATTAGGTTGAATATAGTTTGTCAGTTCGTGCCCTACCCTTATCGACATTGTACTGCAAGCCACAATACCACATCGAAATCACTCGAGATCAGAGGAGGATTTGTGGTTGACAATTACTAATCTGGTTGTTGGAATCTAAGTTATGGAATAAATGAGACATCTATGCTGGACGGTATGGAAGAAAAGATACTTTGCACTATGACCTTTTTAATTTTTCTATACGCCAGGTCTGATCTACATGGTGTCATAAAATTATCATGCAATCCTAGGTAAATCTATGTAAGCGTTGGCCACCACCATATAGGTTGTTGGTGCACAAATTTCTTCTATTCTGACTTGGCATGTCCAGTTTTTGAAATTCTACACATATATATCCTCGACACAAGTACAATATAAATATGACAAGACATGATACATGAGAAATTTTCAATCATAATAAAGAGGACTCTCTATGGGAGAAACATCTTAATTGTTAGAATGACTATACATTTGATATTGTTATTGATATTACTCATTGGACTCATATGCCATAATTGAAAGTACAAGTACCAGTCTATTAATTTTAACATATTAACTCTAGATTATAAGGTATCCCTATATGTGTTTTCTAAGATTATACTCAGTGGTCATGAAAAGTTATTGAGGAGAACCTTACCATAACAAGATCATGACAAAATGAGTTATTTTATAATGCGTCAATGTAAACCAACATTGAGATCATGAAAGGCTAGTCAATTTATGTAAAATGATAAATAGATCCAAGTTATGTGTTGAGGGTTAGCCATATCATCTACAATGTAATGTTCAAGATCTTTTTCATAGAGCTTATTAGCAAAAGGGAGAATTTTGTTCTAATATTAAATTAATGAATATATATTTTCAATGAACTCCTCTTCATTCAATAAATATTTTACAAATGGAATTTTATATATTATTGTACGTTTTTTCACATTATGTATTGTCTAGACATATAAACAACATGTTTACATAATGTTCTACACTATATTATTAGATGTTATAAATATTAACTATTTACGTTTAAGGTTAAATCATTAGGTGTCCCACCAAACTAAAAATCATGGCTTCATCACTTATCAAGACCATACCTATTGTGGCATTTTAAAATCAAAACTATGTCCACAACACTAAAATATTACTTTAACTTCACAATAAATATATCTTTGTCGTAGTGATTCCTAATGGCTAGGGTTTGGTTCTAAATATTATCCTCTTGAGAAAACTGCATGAGAATTCTAGAAAAACAATATCCAACATCATAAATGTAAATAAATTAAAGAAAAAAGGCATTGGAAGTATTGAAACTTTACACTATATGTAACGATCTATCTAAGTAAGGCCAATATCGTATAATGAGAACAAATCATTTTCCAAAGAAAACTGACAGAAAGACAAACTAATACTAATATAGATGTCTAGATGTTAGATGCTCGGATGAGAACATCATGCGATAATAGTCAAAATCATAATTGCACAATACTCAAAACCAGATCCCTTATGACCTTTCAAACTCAAAACAACGTTTCTACTAAAATACTACTTTAACCTCATTGCAAAACATCACGCAAGAGTTCTAATTGATGAACCATGTGATCGGAAACTATGGTTAATCGTATTGCATCACAAAAGAATAATAGAAATAATATCATTCAAATCAACGAACCAAGTTTATTTCTATTAATATCACGTTAGTAAACATTCCATAATTACATACCACTACCGGATGTCTAACTAAACAACAACAACAATTGAATAGACTTATGTATATCAATATACATATCGGAGTGAAGCCAATAAGGGTCAATCTCAATGGTAATTGGGCTGTGGTTAAATATAGGAGGTCATGTTTGAACCAATTTGGAGAGGAATAAAAAATGAGATTCTTTCTTATATATGTTTTGTGTGAGAACTAAAGAGTTTCACACTTAATTTACCGAACTCCTGTAACATAACACCTTACATGTTATGAAAGGTCATGATTTGAAAGTCTCTTTGATAACTCACATATACCAAGTGAAAGAGAATAACATAGTGAATTTTTTATTCATATTTTTTTTGTTGATATAACTATAGTGACCAAGAATTGTTGTCATATTGTACCATGATTTTTAAATTTGAAAATCTTATTTGTTCCATAACCACCTAGTGCAGTTCTATAAAGAGATATATATATGTATATATATGTGTGTCTATATATATATATATATATATATATATATATATGTATAAATAAGTATATATATGTGTATGTATATATAAGTATATATATATGTATATATATGTGTATATATATGTATGTATATATATATATATGTATATATACATATATATATATATATATACATACATATATATATATACACATATATATATACATATATATACACATATATATACATACATACATACATACATATATATATATATATAAACACATACATACATATATATATATATATATATAT
>OY856409.1:1160486748-1160506748 GCA_963693085.1 Alisma plantago-aquatica
AATAAAGGAATGTTCTTAATATTAATATAACCCTGCTATGATTGTTTATGAATATAACCTAGTTCATTAATGTAATATTGTGCTGATCTGGTGTATTATATATAAGTGATGTTGTTGAGACTTGTTATAAGGCATGCAAAAATAATGATGATCTTGTAGGGAATAATATGATGGGCTTAATGACCTTTGGGCATGATTGAGCCCTGAATGAGGTGTACTCCTCGTGTGTTGATAAGGGTTAATACCCTGTGATATTGTGAAAAGGATTTATATCCTATGATATTATGATGGTATTAATGATCTTTGGGCATGGTTGAGCCCTGAATGAGGTGTAATCCTCTTATGTTGATAAGGGTTGATACCCTATGATATTGTAAAAAAATTATTATCTTATGATAGTATGATGACTAGTGTGGTCTCATGAATGGAAAGTGAATAGTACCATGTGATGATGAGATGAGAAATTATGTTTCACATGTTTTATATCTTTTTAAAGTTGTGATATTTATATGCTTGCTAGAAGTGAATTAGGGTTTGTATGTCCACTTGTTAAATGCAGCCTTAATTCACCCAATTGGCATAACTAATCAAGTAAAACTCTAATCATGTGGCGCCCTGTGCAATAGATCCATCTGAGTGTCAGAATTTTCCATATGGAAAAATGAGTATTCCTAAGGGAAACTCAGAGCACATACTATTGAGTATGTGGGGGTGGCAAGTTGAGGATATATCCTTGTCATCCACAATGCAGATTGTGGAGGTTAGCTATGGTCATGCCTCATACATCTGATGTGATTGAGAACGGCTGCGGTCGTGTCCCAGTGATTATATATGTGACAAGATTGGAGGACAACTACGGTTGTACCTTGGATGGTAGGGTATGCGTACCCACCTCCTTTTACTAGTGCCGTGACCTATACCAAGGAAGGACTAGGCTGTTAGAAACTTGACCTTATGTGTCGCTATGGCGGACCTATACTGACGGGGGGACAGAGAATATCTTAGGAGTCCAACTCTTCCTAGATCTTGTATAGCACTGATTTCGACTTAGCAGTGGTCAGTTGTATTTTGAGTGGTATCCTTGAATTCCTCAGGGCATAATAAAAGATGTAATACAGCCGTATAGCATTATTGTTTAAGGTTATACATGACGCTTCACATTGGATGATAACCCTTGTTTGATCTCTTTACATAAATATGATGCATAGTGCAATTACGATATAGTAGATATACTTATGTTGTGGATATGCTTAAGATTGTAGATGCGTACATACAGTAACCATGATTATGCTAAAAACTATACTGCTAATGCTGATTATAATCATGATGCTAGCTATCTCATTTGTTAGTTATGTTTAGCATGCTAGCGATGCCTTTGTAACAAGAGATGCATATACTGCTAATCATGCTTATCGAGATAGTTGTGCTTATGTTGTTAGCTCTTCTTATGATGTTGATATGTTCAACCAATTAGACATACTCATGTTGTTAGCTATGCTATGTTACTAGACTTGCTCATGATGCTAGATAGGCATCTGCTACTAAATTTCTTATATTGGCAAAAAGATAAAGGATGATAGTCTGGCTAATGATGATAGTTATTATCTGCTCCTTTATGTATTTTGTTAATCATCAGTAGTACTGATCTTATTTGTTATATCTGAGTAATCTACTTAACTATTTAATTACTTAAAATGTTGTAATCAATAAACGTTGTTGGAGTTATATCTCTTGCTGGGACATGGGTCTCACCCTTGTGGTTCGCCACATTTTTTTAGGTAATCGGAAGTGACAAAAACAAACATGTGGAAGCAAAGAGGAGCTATAGTAATGAATCTTTGATAAAGTTGATTAGATGTCTAGTGTGTCCTAGAGTCGTCCCTGTACTCTCAGGTTCGGGTAGGAAAAGTTTGCATATGGTGTTTTAAATGAATCAAGATTTTGTTGGCATGTTAATGCTTGTTTGTGTGACACATACAAATATTGTTCTCCTGTGTATATATGTTGTGGCTAAGGCGATAGATCAATTTGTATCAAATTCTTGGCATAGTATGAATATAAAAAAAGATTTTGGGAACTTATGCAAATGTTTATGAGCGGGTGCTGACGCTGAAACCAATTTTATCATATTTTGGATATGTGATTTATTAGTGATTGATTGTGTTTTATGTTTTGAGTAATCTCGTTTAGTGTAACGAGTTCTCACAGGTTGGTATATATATGTGTGTATATATAAATAAATAAACAAACACACATACACACACACACACACATATATATATATATACACATACACACACACACGCACACACTCACACACACATATATATATATATATATATATATATATATATATCAATTATCTCTCTCTCATATATATATATACATATGTACATACATATGTATATATATATATATATATATACATAATATCGATATACATATATAGATATATATATATATACATATATAGATAATATATATATATATATATATATATAGATATTGATATATGTATATACATATATATAGATACACACACACACACACACACACACACACATATATATATATATATATATATATATATATATATAGTTTTAATACTCATGATTAGGGTTACACTTTTCCTATGTCAACCTTAGGGATGGGTCATTCACTTATGATCAACCAATATTTCAGTGTGTCCAACATTATTTCAAATATCAAGTATTTGCAAGTGCGAATGACTTACCTAGGTTTTCCAGGATCATATGTGTTAACTCTAATTTATGATCATTATCAAAGTCATCATCAGTTTCTATATTATCATCATGATACTTAGCATCATTGGAATTCAAGATTTGATCAAGTTTCGATTAATATTAAGAGTAAATTAGGGATCGACTTTTAGGTTAATAGATCAAGATATGCCACAAGATTTAGATCAATCATATTATTAAGATGTCATCATCATATTCAAGATTAAATCAAGTCAACAAATATAAATCTAGATCATTAATGGGTCAATTATTATTTTAGAGTCTCAATATGAACATTAGAGTCAAGAATTAGGGTTTTTAATGTTAAGTCAAGATTAACAACAAATAGAGTCATTTGATCAATTACATAAGCAATAGATCAAGATTTAGATATATAAATGAGAATCGTTTGGAATCAGATTTCAAAAGTAATTTTAAATGATTAATTGGATTTTTTTGATCAAGATTGACTATTTTTTCATCATTTTTGAAGTTTGGATGCATTCTCTATGATTAAAATGAGATCTTGGCATTTAAACGAATATTTTCTAGAGAGCGAGATAAATACCTTATTTGATGAAAGAGATTGATAGTTGGATGTCAATTGGACGGCCTAAATCATTCCACGAGGCTCACTGATCCAAAGTTCGGGTTAGGCCTTGGCTTTGTCGGTTCAAATCTTGATTTTGACCGGTTCTCAGCCGGTTCGGTCCTGGTTGGACCCCCTTCTAGACCGGCAAGTTCTTCATCCCGTTCCTTCCCCGTGCAAGCCCCGTACGAGCCCAAGAACAGGTCAGAGGGCTCTTCCGGTGAGGTGAAGGCTTAGGAGGAGGAGTAGACATAGAGGGCAGGGAAGGTGCCGCCTAACCTCATTACAACCCCACATATGAGGTGGTGGTGTCTGATTGAGGAGAGGGGGCGAGGATAGGGAAAGCCCAATGTGATTAGGGTGGAGGCACCACAATAAAGTAGGAGGTTGGGGATGCAAAAACAAAGTGTTTGAGTCTAAGATGGCATGTGAGGCTGCGCTCTAAGCAAGATGCGCTTGCTACGGGCCTTGGGAGGTCCCTTTTATAGCATTTGTAAGGCCCTTGAACTTACTTAATGAGTTGAGTGAGCTTAATTACCATATGTGAATGCTTAGAATCCTAATATAAACTTTTGATATGTTTTAAAATCATAAGACAAGCTTAAGTTTCAAATTTGGTCCAATTTGGACACTGTTTGAGCAAGTTATGCAATTTTCTGTACATTTTGGACTTTTCTGCAATTTACCCAATTGAGGGGTTTTCTTTGCAATTTGTCACATAAATTATGTTCCTTAGTTGTTATATTATCATTCTTGAGATTTTTTATCCATGGGGCTCCTAGTTGAGCCATGGTTTGAAGGTTTTTTATCAAGGGTATTTTAGGGTTTTTCCCTTCATGGATGAGCTACCTTTAGTAGCTATCAACTAAGGAATTATGTGATCGGCTGGGAATTTCGCCAAAGGAAAGCCAAGCAGGTCTTGAGGGACGGTGGGAGAGCTGCTTGTGTGTGTGCTTATGTATTTTTAATAATTTAAAGCCATGGACACTTGGATATATACTAGAATTGCAACTTTTTCTTTTTCTTAATATTAAAGTGTCATATACTTATCCAAAAGCCCCCAAACGAGCCATTTGCTCTCCATTATCTCTCTCCTTCTCCCAGCTTCGTACTCCCTCTGTTCAGTTGCGATTTTTTCTGCCCAAGGAAGAAGAAGGTGGGGATCCTCTTGGAAACAGATTCTAGGGTTGAAATTGATTCTCTTTTTGGGTGTATGAAGCTTCCCCCTAGTGATATTGACCTAAAAGTGTAAGTTTTTCCTTATTTCCTCCGTTTAATTATTTGTTCCTCTTCCTCCTACATCTCTCCAGGTCGGAACCATGGTTTTTCATGGTGAAAGTTCCCCTACAACTCAAAACTCCTTCCTTCTTGTGTCTTTTCTAGGGTTTTGCTTGTTTGTGGAGAGAATTGCATAATTGGCCAAGTTCAGATCTGAATCCAAGGTTTCCTTGCCCTATTTTTTCGAGATATTTTCTGTTGGATATCTGACCTACTCTATAGAGGCGAGTTATATAACATTCTTCACTTATATTGCTTATTAGAAGCTTGTTGGTTCATGATTATGCTTGAATGTGATGATCTAAGCATAGAGAAACCATGCTCGGTTAGAATTACGAATTTTATTGTGTTCCCTGTTTTGTTTCAGTTCTATAAGAACATGTAAACATGTGTACAGCCTGTATAAGGTGTAACATGATCAGGGACAGGTTGATAGCAACAACCTATGGTGGTATGTACAAAACAAATGATGGTTCAAATTAGGGTTTTCAAGCTATTTCCTTCCCTATCACATAACTGATTGTCATACCATTCAATAACCAATAATTTTGCTATCTTGGCAACTGATGTTCGTGATCAAGAGTGTCCAATTTATGGTGACAACCTATGGTCACCACCTTAGTTCAGGTTTTGACTCAATTAGACATTTAATTATCATCCACTAAGTATTCTAATGATATTATCAATCAATGATGATATTGGCTTATTATTTGATGATGTTAACTGAATGTATTACTGATCTAACAAACAATAGTGACCTAATGATCACAATTAATGGTGTATCAGGTCATCATCATATATTATGAATTAGTAATGTAATTGTAGATTTGACTATACCTTGAACCAATGGTCCCTTGGTTCAATTGATCTAATGGTTAGACCTATACTTCGATTGATAACCTTGAACAATGAACCTGATCCAATGAATAATATTGGATGCTTTAACATCCAATGGATTAGAATAAATCACATGTTATTATATGTGGGTCATAGTGAAGATAATTCAATGGTTCAATACCATTAATTGGTAGTCTTTCCTTTGCCATTATATAATTATATTTGATAAATCAATGTAATGAGTGGATACGTAACTCCCATGTGATCTAGCCTATTATCATAACCTTGATGTAATTATATGATGTTGATTGGTTATAATCAGACTTCTTGAATGATTAATGTGATAATGAATTACACTCTTCTTATGTTGAAACCACAATGTAGTATTATTTGAATATCATAGTGCCTTGCCATGTTAAAATCTATGGACATACATGTGCTAATGATCTTTTAAGCCTTGTTTAAGGCATGGAATGATGATGATAACCTTACTATGAATAATGTGATGGTCTTAAAGACCTTTGGGCATGTTTGAAGCCATGATTGAGGTGAAATCCTCTTCATGTTCCAATAAGGGTTAAAACCCTGGAACTTGTGATAAGATATTGGTATCTTGCAATAGTATGATGATAAGTGTGGTCTGTTAATTTGCAATGAACGATAGATGTGGTAATGTGATTAAGATTTATATCTCAAATGTTTTATATCTTTTGAAGTTGTTATACATATACTCTTGTTAGAAAAGAATTAGGGTTTGAATGTCCACTTGTATGATAAAGCCTTAATGCATTCAATTGGCAGTAATTAATCAAGTGTAACCTTAATCATGTAGTGCCGTGTGCCATAGATCCATCTGAGTGTCAGAACTTTCCAGATGGTGAAACGAGTATTCCTAAGGGAAACTCAGAGCACATACTGATGAGTATGTGGGGTGCTTGTCATCCTGAATTCAAGTGTTTAGGGAGGATGACTGCGGTCATACCTAGCCCTCAATTTGAGAACGACTGCGGTCGTGTCTCGGTGATTATATATGTGATGAGATGGGAGGACAACTATGGTTATACCTCATATGGTAGGGTATGCGTATCCACCTCCTTTCACTAGTGTCGTGACCTATACCAAGGACGGACTAGGATGTCAGCAACTTGACCTTATGTGTCTCTGTGGCGGACCCGTACTGACTGGGGGCGGAGAAGATCTTAGGAGTCCGTCTCTTCCTAGATCTTGTATGGCACTGATTTTGACTTAGTAGTGGTCAGTTGGGACTTGAGTGGTATTTCTCAAATCCCTCAGGGCAATGTAATAAAAGAAGTGATATAAGCCGTGTAGTATACTGACTAGGGTTAAATACGTTTCACATTGCTTGATTAATCTTTAACTAGTCCTTATACTATTCAGTGTTTACAAGATGATATCATATGACATTTGAGTAATTATACTTCTTGTCGAGTTAATTTGTTCAATGGCTTAGTATGCTTAACCTATTCAATATGCTTAAATTGCTTATGCATTTCTATATCTGCTCAGTTCATTTACTGTCAATTAATATTTTATAATAAATATATGTTGGAGAGAGTTATATCTGTTGCTGGGTCTGGGTCTCACCCGTGGGTCACCACATTTTTTTAGGTGGTCGCGGGCAACGAGGTCGAGGTCGTGCTGTGGAAGAGAACCAACCTGGTGATCAATAGATTCAGAAGGTTGGTTAGTTGTAGATGTTAGTTATAGATGTTAGTAGTGGAGTCCTAGTGTCTTCCCTGTACTCTCAGGTCCTGGTATGGGATGTGTTTTCTAGATGATATATTTGTATCGACACGAGGTTTTGGTATTATGCCAATGTTTGTAAATATATGGCACAGACATGTGAAATATCTTTTGTATGCAGGATGTGATTGAGGTCTTTGGACCCATATGCAAATGCTTGTTAAAGTATATGAGAATAGAATGATGGACCTTTTATAAATGTTCTAGAGTTTATTTACATTGTTGGAATCAGTTTTAATTTTTTCACATTTTCGACTATGTGATGAATTAGTAGTTGATTGTGTTTTGTGTTTTGAGTAATCTCGTTTAGCATGATGAGGTGTCACAGTTAAGTTGGTATCAGAGCTCTAGGTTTACTGAGTCTACAGGGACATAGGACTTAGGTTTAAGTCTGTTCTTATGTATCCAACATATCTGATCATAGTTTATGCTTATGTAGATATGTCTGGAGGACATGAAGAACATGTTGAGAGTAGCTATGTTGCACCAGGAGGAGGTGCAGGGAGGCAGGCATGTGATGAGAGAGTGCCAGAAGAAGGGCCAGAGCAGCCCACAATGCCTCATCTAGACCCGACAATGATGGCCAATCCTGAGTTTCAGCATATGTTTAGACAAATGATGGCCACAATTACACATATCGCTGACAGAGCACCAACACCTCCAGCTAGGGCAGCCACCTCTAATGTGGAGTCCCAAGGTGTCGGGAAGACATTTGAACGTCTTAGACGTGTTGGGGCAATTGAATATGCAGGTACTTCTGATCCAGCAGACGTTGAGATGTGGTTGACTGAGCTGGAAAAGGCATTCAAAATCCTAAACATCATTGAAGAAGACAAAGTTAAGCATGCAGTATAATTGTTGAAGGGTAGTGATGGCCACTGGTGGGCCATAGAAGAGGAGAAAAGGCCAGGAGTTGTGATAGGATGGGAGGAGTTTCGAAGGGAATTTGTTAGTCGATATTTTCCAGAGACCTACCTAGATGAGAAAATCTCTCAGTTCGAGAAGATTCGTCAGGGAGCTATGACTATCAAGGAGTATGAATCAAAGTTTATGGAACTTCTGAGGTTCTGCCCACACATGGCAGCAACAGACAAGGAAAGGATTCAGAGATTTGAAAAGGTTTTGAGTACAGAGTTGACTACTACAACATCAACCTTGGAGAATAGGGAAAGGTTTTCCACCTTTGTGGAATCTGTCAGGAGGATTGAGAGGTCTTCCATAGAGAAGCGTGATGCTAATGCTAAGAAGCGACCTATGCAGTTTCAAGGGAAATCATCTGGAGGCTTTAAGAAGCCAAGGTTTTTCCCATCACCGTCACAACCAAGGTCAACCTTCACTGAACCAAGATCACATGCACCATCACAGTGGACCCTGAGTCGGGGTAGAGGTCACAGTTTTCCACCGGCAGGAGCTCGCAGTTCATCATCAGCCTCAGTTACAGGGCCGTTTAGACCACATAGTGATAACTGAGTGTGTCATCAATGTGTCCACACAGGGCATATTAGATGGAATCGCCCTATGAAGGTTGAGGAAGTGACTCAGCAGCCAAGGAAAAATCAACATGGATCACAACAACAAAAGTTTGATACTGGTAGTGGAAGAGGACGTGGTCAGGTATCCCATGTAGGATCCTCAAGACAGGCGAGCAGAGGACGTGGACGGCAGTAGGTGACAGCTAGGTTCTATGCCATGACCCAGCCAGAAGCAGTGGTCAATCCACGAGTCGTGACAGGTCAGATGGAGTTATTTCATTCAGATATGTCTGCTTCTTGTTTCGTATCTGTGTTAGTAGACCCGGGTGCAACACACTCTTTTATCACCAGAGAGGTGATAGATAGTTGTTATCTACCTGTTAGTCTTAGATCTGATAGCATGTGACTGGAGACTCCTTTGGTTGATTCTGTTGAGTTGCGGGAAGTGTGACTTTCTTGTGTTCTTTCTTTTTCTGGACACAACCTTCAAGTGGATCTTCTGCCACTTGACATGCATGGTTTTGATGTAATCCTAGGAATGGATACCTTGGAAAAATACAAGGTAGTCTTGGACTGTAGTACTAAGATGGCGACATTCCATGATGGAGATGTACAGTGGATTTTTCAGGGTGAGGAAGATTCTTCCTACATGTTTGATGTCAGCTATGACAACTGAGCGGTTGATGAGACAAGGATGTGAGGCTTTCTTAGCCCATGTTGTGGATACCAAGGCGGTAGGTCCTAGTATCCAGGAGGTACCAATGGTGCGAGAATTTGAAGATGTCTTCCCTGAGGAATTTCCTAGCATTCCTCCTCCTAGAGAAATTGAGTTTGAGATCAATCTTATTCCTGGAACACAACCCATAGCATAGTCAGCATACAGGATGACACCAGTAGAGATGCAGGAGTTAAAGAAATAGTTACAAGAACTACTAGAGAAGGGTTTTATCAGGTCGAGCACTTCCCCTTGGGGTGCTCCCGCATTTTTTGTTAAAAAGAAGGATGGGTCAATGAGGTTGTGTATAGATTACAGACAGTTGAACAAGGTGACAATAAAGAATAAGTATCCTTTGTCGAGGATTGATGATCTTTTTGATCAGTTGAGAGGTGCCACTGTATTTTCAAAGATAGACCTAAGGTCAGGTTACCATCAGTTGAGAATTAAGGCTGATGACATACCCAAGTCAGCATTTAGGACTAGGTATGGTCATTATGAGTTTGTGGTTATGTCGTTTGGGCTAACCAATGCACCTGCAGCTTTTATGGATCTAATGAATAGGGTGTTTAGACCTTATCTTGATCAGTGTGTGGTTGTGTTCATAGATGATATCCTGATATACTCTAAGGATAGTCAACAACATGAGCAACACCTTCGCCAGGCATTGACATTGTTGAGGCAGCATCAACTATATGCTAAGTTTAGCAAGTGTGAATTCTGGTTATCTAAAGTGTCTTTTCTGGGCCATGTTATATCTGCAAAAGGCATTTGTGTTGATCCCAAGAAAGTGGAATCTATACTAGAATGGGAACAACCAAAGACACCGACAGAGATTCGTAGTTTCCTAGGTCTGGCAGGTTACTACAGGAGGTTTATCAAGGACTTCAGTTCTATAGCGTTACCCCTAACTAGGTTAACCAGGAAGGATGTTCCTTTCACTTGGAATGACAAGTGTCAACGATCTTTCCAGCTTTTAAAAGAAAAGTTGACTAGTGCACCGGTGTTAGTACTGCCAGAGCAAGGAAAAGGATATATTGTCTTCTGTGATGCTTCAAAGAATGGGTTGGGATGTGTGTTGATGCAGGATAAAAATGTGATTTATTTTGCTTCGCGACATCTTAAGAAACATGAGGAGAATTACCCAACACATGATCTAGAGCTTGCAGCAGTGGTCCATGCCTTAAAGATCTGGAGACACTATCTTTATGGAGAAAAGTGTCAGATCTTCACTGATCACAAGAATCTACAGTATATTTTCTCAAAACAGGAGTTGAATATGAGGCAGAGGAGATGGATGGAGCTGATTAAGGATTATGATTGCATAATAGACTACCATCCAGGGAAAGCTAATGTGGTAGCTGATGCATTGAGTAGAAAGTCGTCTACATCATCAATGGTAGATAATGTGCAATTAAATTCATTGATGTGCCATAAGAGAGATATGCTAGTGTCTCTTCGCCAGATGAATGTACGGCTAGAAGTTTCCTTGTTGGCAGGATTGTTGGCACAGTTACAAGTGAAACCTACCTCAAGACAACAGATTCATGATGCATAAAAAAATGATACTATGATACAGAATATCCAATCAGGGATTGGCAGTGAAAAGCATGATGACTTTCATGAGGAAGATGATGGTATAGTTTGTTACCATAATAGGATAGTAATTCCTGATGTTGATGGGTTGAGGAAGATGGTACTTGAGGAGGCTCACTCCTCCATGTATGCAATGCATCCTAGAAGTACCAAGATGTACCAAAATTTGAAGGACATGTATTGGTGGCTAGGTCTAAAGTGTGATGTGGCAGAGTTCATTGCCAAATGTCCAGTTTGTCAGTAGGTGAAGGCTGAGCACCAGAAGCCTGCAGGAACATTACAACCCTTGCCAATACCACAGTGGAAATGGGATCATATTACTATGGACTTTGTGGTTGGTCTTCCTAGGACAACCAAGGGTCATGATTCCATATGGGTGATAGTAGACAGATTGAATAAGTCAGCTCATTTCCTTCCAGTTAAGTCGACATTTACAGCAGAGAAATTGGCACAAATATATGTTGATGAGATAGTCCGTTTGCATGGCATTCCAGTGACTATAGTTTCTGACAGAGGTCCACAGTTTACAAGTCATTTTTGGGAGCGTCTGCATTCAGCAATGGGAACACAACTGAGATTCATCACAACTTTTCATCCGCAGAACGATGGCCAATCTAAAAGGACTATTCAGACTTTAGAGGACCTCTTGAGGGCATGTGTGCTGCAATTTCTTGGTAGTTGGGATGTACATCTAACTCTGATAGAGTTTGCATACAACAATAGCTATCAAAGAAGCATAGATATGGCTCCTTATGAGGCTTTGTATGGGATACGATGTCAGTCTCATCTTTGCTGGTATGAGACAGGTGAATATCAACTTTTGGGTCCTGAGCTAGTACAACAGACTATAGAAAAGATTAAAGTGATACAACAACAATTGAAAACAGCCCAGGACAGGTAGAAATCTTATGCATACAATCGACGCAGACCACTTAAGTTCTAAGTGGGAGATAGAGTATATCTTAAGGTTTCTCCATGGAAAGGTGTGTTGAGGTTTGGAAAGAAGGGTAAGTTGGCTCCTAGATTTATGGGACCATACCCTATACTAGCTCATGTTGGAAAGGTAGCATATAAGTTGGAGCTACCACCAGAGCTACATAGATTGCATAATGTCTTTCACATCTCTATGTTGAGGAAATGCCATCCAGATACTGACCAGACAATCCAACTAGTAGAGGTTGAGTTAGATGAGGATATCTCCTATATTGAGGGTCCTGTGTTGATCCTGGATAGAAGGGTGAAAAAGCTGAAGAGAAAAGATATTATACTAGTGAAAGTTTTGTGGAATCATCATGGCATAGAGGAATACACATGGGAACTAGATAATGAGATGCGTAGAAAATACCCATCTCTTTTTGCGTAGGATTTTGGGGCGAAATCCTTGTTAGGGGTTTATAGTTGTAAGGCCCTTGAACTTACTTAATGAGTTGAATGAGCTTAATTACCATAATTGAATGCTTATAATCCTAATATAAACTTTTGATATGTTTTAAAATCATAAGACAAGCTTAAGTTTCAAATTTGGTCCAATTTGGACACTGTTTGAGCAAGTTATGCAATGTTTTTGTACATTTTGGACTTTTCTGCAATTTACCCAATTGAGGGGTTTTCTTTGCAATTTGTCACATAAATTATGTTCCTTAGTTGTTATATTATCATTCTTGAGATTTTTGATCCATGGGACTCCTAGTTGAGCCATGGTTTGAAGGTGTTTTTATCAAGGGTATTTTAGGGTTTTTCCCTTCATGGATGAGCTACCTTTAGTAGCTATCAACTAAGGAATTATGTGATTGTCTGGGAATTTCGCCAAAGTAAAGCCAATCAGGTCTTGAGGGACGGTGGGAGAGCTTCTTGTGTGTGTGCTTATGTATTTTTAATAATTTAAAGCCATGGACACTTGGATATATACTAGAATTGCAACTTTTTCTTTTTCTTAATATTAAAGTGTCATATACTTATCCAAAAGCCCCCAAACGAGCCATTTGCTCTCCATTATCTCTCTCCTTCTCCCAGCTTCGTACTCCCTCTGTTCAGTTGCGATTTTTGCTGCCCAAGGAAGAAGAAGGTGGGGATCCTCTTGGAAACAGATTCTAGGGTTGAAATTGATTCTCTTTTTGGGTGTATGAAGCTTCCCCCTAGTGATATTGACCTAAAAGTGTAAGTTTTTCCTTATTTCCTCCGTTTAATTATTTGTTCCTCTTCCTCATACATCTCTCCAGGTCGGAACCATGGTTTTCCATGGTGAAAGTTCCCCTACAACTCAAAACTCCTTCCTTCTTGTGTCTTTTCTAGGGTTTTGCTTGTTTGTGGAGAGAATTGCATAATTGGCCAAGTTCAGATCTGAATCCAAGGTTTCCTTGCCCTATTTGCTCGAGATTTTTGCTGTTGGATATCTGACCTACTCTATAGAGGCGAGTTATATAACATTCTTCACTTATATTGCTTATTAGAAGCTTGTTGGTTCATGATTATGCTAGAATGTGGTGATCTAAGCATAGAGAAACCATGCTTGGTTAGAATTACGAATTTTATTGTGTTCCCTGTTTTGTTTCAGTTCTATAAGAACATGTAAACATGTGTACAGCCTGTATAAGGTGTAACATGATCAGGGACAGGTTGATAGCAACAACATATGGTGGTATGTACAAAACAAATGATGGTTCAAATTAGGGTTTTCAAGCTATTTCCTTCCCTATCACATAACTGATTGTCATACATTCAATAACCAATAATGTTGCTATGTTGGCAACTGATGTTCGTGACCAAGAGTGTCCAATTTATGGTTACAACCTATGGTCACCACCTTAGTTCAGGTTTTGACTCAATTAGACATTTAATTATCACCCACTAAGTATTCTAATGATGTTATCAATCGATGATGATATTGGCTTATTATTTGATGATGTTAACTGAATGTATTACTGATCTAGCAACCAATGGTGACCTAATGATCACAATTAATGGTGTATCAGGTCATCATCATATATGATGAATTAGTAATGTAATTGTAGATTTGACTATACCTTGAACCAATGGTCCCTTGGTTCAATTGATCTAATGGTTAGACCTATACTTCGATTGATAACCTTGAACAATGAACCTGATCCAATGAATAATATTGGATGCTTTAACATCCAATGGATTAGAATAAATCACATGTTATTATATGTGGGTCATAGTGAAGATAATTCAATGGTTCAATACCATTAATTGGTAGTCTTTCCTTTGCCATTATATAATTATATTTGATAAATCAATGTAATGAGTGGATACGTAACTCCCATGTGATCTAGCCTATTATCAAAACCTTGATGTAATTATATGATGTTGATTGGTTATAATCAGATTTCTTGAATGATTAATGTGATAATGAATTACACTCTTCTTATGTTTAAACCACAATGTAGTATTATTTGAATATCATAGTGCCTTGCCATGTTAAAATCTATGGACATACATGTGCTAATGATCTTTTGAGCCTTGTTTAAGGCATGGAATGATGATGATAACGTTACTATGAATAATGTGATGGTCTTAAAGACCTTTGGGCATGTTTGAAGCCATGATTGAGGTGAAATCCTCTTCATGTTCCAATAAGGGTTAAAACCCTGGAACTTGTGATAAGATATTGGTATCTTGCAATAGTATGATGATAAGTGTGGTCTGTTAATTTGCAATGAACGATAGATGTGGTAATGTGATTAAGATTTATATCTCAAATGTTTTATATCTTTTGAAGTTGTTATACATATACTCTTGTTAGAAAAGAATTAGGGTTTGAATGTCCACTTATATGATAAAGCCTTAATGCATTCAATTGGCAGTAATTAATCAAGTGTAACCTTAATCATGTAGTGCCCTGTGCCATAGATCCATCCGAGTGTCAGAACTTGCCAGATGGTGAAACAAGTATTCCTAAGGGAAACTCGGAGCACATATTGATGAGTATGCGGGGTTCTTGTCATCCTGAATTCAAGTGTTTAGGGAGGATGACTGCGGTCATACCTAGCCCTCAGTTTGAGAACGAATGCGGTCATGTCGCAGTGATTATATATGTGATGAGATGGGAGGACAACTATGGTTGTACCTCGGATGGTAGGGTATGCGTACCCACCTCCTTTCACTAGTGTCGTGACCTATACCAAGGATGGACTAGGCTGTTAGCAGCTTGACCTTATGTGTTACTGTGGCGGACCCGTACTGACTGGGGGCGGAGAAGATCTTAGGAGTCCAACTCTTCCTAGATCTTGTATGGCACTGATTTCTACTTAGTAGTGGTCAGTTGGGACTTGAGTGGTATTTCTCAAATCCCTCAGGGCAATGTAATAAAAGAAGTGATATAAGCCGTGTAGTATATTGACTAGGGTTAAATATGTTTCACATTTCTTGATTAATCTTTAACTAGTTCTTATACTATTCAGTGTTTACAAGATGATATCATATGACATTTGAGTAATTATACTTCTTGTCGAGTTAATTTGTTCAATGGCTTAGTATGCTTAAGCTATTCAATCTGCTTAAATTGCTTATGCATTTCTATATCTGCTCAGTTCATTTACTGTCAATTAATATGTTATAATCAATATATGTTGGAGAGAGTTATATCTCTCGCTGGGACTGGGTCTCACCCGTGGGTCACCACATTTTTTTTAGGTGGTCGCGGGCAACGAGGTCGAGCTCGTGCTGTGGAAGAGAACCAACCTGGTGATCAATAGATTCAGAAGGTTGGTTAGTTGTAGATGTTAGTTATAGATGTTAATAGTGGAGTCCTAGTGTCGTCCCTGTACTCTCAGGTCCTGGTATGGGATGTGTTTTCTAGATGATATATTTGTATCGACACGAGGTTTTGGTATTATGCCAATGTTTGTAAATATATGGCACAGACATGTGAAATATCTTTTATATGCAGGATGTGACTGAGGTCTTTGGACCCATATGCAAATGCTTGTTAAATTATATGAGAATAGAATGATGGACCTTTTATAAATGTTCTAGAGTTTATTTACATTGTTGGAATCGGTTTTAATTGTTTCACATTTTCGACTATGTGATTAATTAGTAGTTGATTGTGTTTTGTGTTTTGAGTAATCTCGTTTAGCGTGATGAGGTGTCACAACATCAGGGGGTAGATTTAGGGATAGAGGACCTAGAGCGGCAACCATGGCCGCCAGGATGAGAAAGGAGAGAAACTCGTTTTGGCGGTGCAAGGATGCTCGAAACATGGTCAAAATGGGTATGGTTGAGCATGAAAATACGAGCCGAGGCATTTTATTCGTTTTGATTTTCAAAACACGATCAAGAACGGGTCAATGGCGCATTCAACTTCACAACCGTCCTCCCCACTGATTGTGGGAGGTAGGTGATGGGTTAGTGGCCACCCGATCTGGCCTGGATCTATGTGGATTGAATCTAAGGGCTGGGGTTTGCCCCCTCCCTTTGCAACAGATAGGTGATGTGGAAAAGCCCATAAAAGGCATGTAAAGGCATTTTTAATGCAATATCTTCAAAACTTTGTAGAGAACTGTAGGAATGTCCAAATGACATAAAATTTGGACCATAGCTTCACAAATATGTTGTGAATATTTAGAAAAAGTTTTAGAAACATATGAAGAAGTTTGATGTATCAATTTTCTTCTTTGGACAAAGTGATCAAATTATCACATTTAAGGAGTTAGAATGTATATAAAATCCACACTGATCACCTTATTTCGATTTTGAGTATACAATGATTATAAAGATAAGAAAAATGATTTGATATCATGAGTGAACATAAATTGGGAAAAATTGTAATTTCATCATACTTACACAAAATTCCACTTCGTCACATCCTTCCCTCCTTAAAAAGGAATTTTGTCCCCAAAATTCAAAAACATCCTCAAAAATTGGGATTATTCAACCTAATTCATTTCCTCAAATATTAGGGTATCATCAAGTATAAAATCAAAATCATGTCCTCAATTTTCAATTAATCCATAATCATAATTGAATTTCCATGTTCCATATCATGACCAAAATTGGTATAAATACCATTTATCATCAAGCAATTGAGTATCAAGGTCAATGCATCATTTGAGTCAAAAATATGGGAAGTATCCTATTGATCACAAATTTGGAGGGATCATATTTTAGGTCAAACAAATAGAGTACTTGAATCTACTATACAAGGTGACTTTCAATCCCAATATCTCAGGGTCCTAGCTTCTCCATTGGCCTAGGTGGGGTTATACGTCCATGATTTGAGATTTCATTTTTTTTCCAACAATTTTGAAACAACATCATACTTTCAATATCATAATTTCTGAGCTCAATATTAATGGGAGGTCCCACCCTAGTCCTAATGAGAGCTAAACCCTAAGTCATAAATCGAGAGAGTCAAAATAGTCATCATTTCGAAAATTTCAAGATTTGGGAGTTTGAAGTCATTAGTTATATATCTCAATGTCCAAATAGTGTGATCATAGGATTTGTATCATTATTGATATTGATACTCATGAGTCACAAGTCCACTAATCAATATCAAGAGTTGAGACTTTAAGCATCAAAAGTTATACGGAATTTTGAAGTTAGGGTTTAGATTCCTATTTAGACCTTGGGGGAGATCACTCATCTATATTCAATTTTGAGCAAAAATATTCAAGAAATATTCAAGCAACATATCAAGATTTCATTGTCATTGTATCCATTGTTGCTGAAAGATCTACACCTCGGTCTATCTAGGAAGTCAACCACCAGCTATCGTCAATATTGTCATCTATCAAGATCATAATCAAATCAATATTCAAGATCGAGTATCAACCATGGGTTTAACCTATTAGGCTTAGGTCAACCAGTCAAAATAGGGTGGAAGGGAATACCTTTCCAAACTCTAAATAATCAATAGGATGAAAACTTAGAGGTAGTCATAATAGGGATGTGGCCTAGGTTAGGGGAGTCATAAGTCAACTACTACCCTAAGTTAGCACATTACCTACATTGGTCACGATCCAAAATAGGGAGAGTATCCATGATTAAATCATAATCCATAAGGCAACGAGATAAAAAAATTCAAGATCATAATAGGGCAATAATGCCATAATTTTACAAAGTCAAATTAATATTTGCATTCCTTTCCTTTCATGATCAAGGTAGTGATATAAATTGAAAATTTAGGATTTGAATTTGGCATTTGAGTAATTAGAGCATAATATTGCAAAATATAGGCCCATCATCATCATATCAAAATTGAGATTGCAAAAGGCATCAATGGTCAATAGGAAAACTGCTTTTTGCATCATGATTTTGTGAGTCTTAGGCTTAGTCACTTGATAGCATTTCAATATGTGTACAAAATAGGATATGAGTTTTCTTAACTATGTTTGAGGTTTAATCAACATTAGTGCAACATGGATATTAATCAAATAGAGACCTCATCAACAATGAGGTATAAGGTACAACTCATCCTTATTTCACCAAATCAAGATTTACCTAAACATAGGAAGCATGTAGTCTAGTTTGGCTAAATTGAGTTTACATCATATTAGGGGTCATACAAGAGTATTCAAGTTTCAAAATTGATCACAATCGAGTTTTCAAATTTAGGTCAGATCATGGTATCAAATTTTCAAGATTTAGTGACATTCATTATTCCCATGCATAAGCTACCCATAATCGAGACATCATGTGGTAAAGGTCATAAGAAAGGACCACATGAGGACATGAGAAGACTACCTAATCTTCATCTACATGGGTGGCTTAAGATCGTCCTTAAAGAAGAGATAAGATGCCAGAAGACTCTCTAGGGTTTCACAAGAGAACCTTTAGATCCAATTATGGATCAATAGAGGCCAGGTAGAGTGGGGGATCTCTACCACCGTGAAGACATATAGGAGAAATAATGCTAGGACCCCGAGCCTAGACACCTCAATTTTCACCATTATGGACTTTAAGGTTTCTTGGGTGTAGGAGACTTGAGAAATTATTTACTTCAAGTATATGGGAGTGTGTAAGCTATGATACCAACTGTCACATAATTGTTCTTACCCCAATCCCAATCCTACTGCCTAGACAGTAGTAAAAGGATTGAAGCACCCATCCCTGAGTGGCCCGATAGGATCTATCACACTGCCATATACAATAAGAAATAATAACTCAAAAAACTGGATATTTAAAGAACAACTAACCCAATATGGAGATATATCCGATTTATTTTTGTCATCAGAGTATGTAGAGTGCAGAAGCGATCTTATTCAGTATTCCATTTGTATTGCCTAAATTCAAGAAAATCAAGACACAATCATGAAATTGCATGTCACGCTATCAAAATCAAGTAAAATGGTTTATAATAAAAGAGTATACTTGGCATGACTTATATTCAAAAGAATAACAACTAATTTGTAAAACCAACATTTATTCGACAAGTTTTTCAAGCAATTCGACTTTTATTATGAGTTCCCACGATGCTATAATTTGAGAAGCATTCTTATATATTTTGTGTGACTCTATTACCCCAACGCGATGGGGAAGGTCACTAAGCTCCTTCTCACCATAGGAACATAGGAAGCCAATGTACAAGTCCCACCTCCAAATGAGGGGGTTGTTGTACTCAATTTCAACATTATCAACATTATCAATATACAGGTAGTCATAATGGGCATGCAATTTATGTTTTCATGTTTTTCAAAATATAGTATAGAAAAATAGAAGACTAATCATAGGGAATAGTAGCTCATCCAAGTATATATCCAAGTATACAGTCAAGATATACATAAAAGTATCTTCAATACAATCAAGGAGGAGTTATTTAATAGCGAACCTTTCACCAAAGTTTTCGAGTATAGATCAACAAGTAATAGGTAGACCCTTCGAGTCGATCCTAAAACACAGTGTTTGGATCAAGGGTCAAGATCAAGATATTTGGATATTATGTTTTGATACTCGAGATTAGGGTTACACTTTTCCTATGTCAACCTTAGGGTTGGGTCATTCACTTATAATCAACCAGTATTTCAGTGTGTCCAACATTATTTCAA
>OY856409.1:1160511748-1160519248 GCA_963693085.1 Alisma plantago-aquatica
TGCTATGAATGCTGCTATCATCTCTGTTTTTCCCAATTGCAAGCATCGCTTCTACAGTTGGCACATCCTACAGAAGCTTCCCTCCAAGCTTGGTGGCATTCCTAACAAGGACCAGATCATAAGCTTGTTGAATGATTGTGTCTGGAATGTGGATGATGTCAACATTTTTGAAGAGAGGTGGGATTCTATAATTTAGGAGCATGATTTGTTGTCCATCACCTGGCTTTTTGATATGTATGCGATGCGTTGCGATTGGGTTCCGAGCTACATGCAGTCCTCCTTCTTTGCGAGCATGAGGATGACTCAAAGGAGCGAGAGCCTGAATGCATTCATTAGGAGCCATGTGAATAGTAGGAAGACTCTATTTGAACTTGTATGTTCGTTGGAGACTGCGTACTCTCATGTGCGGGAGATTGAAAATTTCAAAGATTTTGATGACGAGTACAGTAACCTCCCTTTGTCATCACTGTGGCCCCTAGAGGAGCAGATGAGAGGTATATACACCAAGTCCATATTTAAGATATTGCAGTCCGAGGTTCACCAAAGTATGGTCTACAATGTAAAGCAAGCTTCAGAAGGTGTCTTTGAGGTGTATCGCGTCGGTGGACTTGGAACTCCCCGTATATTGAAGAAAGAATTATCTAGTGACATTGTTTCCTGTAGTTGCTTCATGTTGGAATTCAAAGGCATCCCTTGCAGGCACATCCTCTCTTATTTGAAGAGCCGTGACTATTGCACTCTTCCCGAGCCTTACATTCTGAAGAGGTGGACTAAAGGGTACAGAGAACACCCTTTGATTTTTGGCAAAGCATCAGTTAAGCATCCATCCACTGGGAGGACACTTCATCTTGTTTCTGCCTACAATTCTATTGTCAACATAGCGTTTAGGAACAATTTTATAGATCTTTGCCATGAAAAACTGTTAGCTTTGCGAAAGGAGCTCTTAGATTTGGATCTCGCTGATCCTGGTGTAGGCGCTGGTGCAACCGCTTCTAATATAGCTTCCTCTTCTGCTGTCAAGGTCCATATACCTAGTAGTTGCAAAACTAAGGGAAGACCTAGATCGACCGATGTGAGGTTTAAATCTGGAGTTGAGATTGCACAGTCTAAAAGAGAGAGGCCGTGCAAGAATTGCTTAGAGTTTGGGGTCAACCATGATAGCAGGAACTGCCCTATGAAGAAGTAGTCCATTCCTATTATGGACTATGTGTTGTTGCTGTTTGCTATTCAATGATTATCCCTGTTGCTGATCGTGTGGTCTGTTGATGTTGGACATTTTTTAGTGGAGTTTGTAGTTGATTAGTGCATGAGTGAGGGATATTCAAACCTATAATGGGTTGTTCTTTTTGTATACAGTTTTTGTGAAAGTGATTTTGTAACCATCCAAGTATGTTTACTTTTGTGTTTTGTAATGTATTTTATGTGTTACGTTGAACTCCACCAGCTATATGTATACTTTGAATATGCTTCAAAGAATCTATTTTGATCAGATCTTACTCTTTTGCAGAATATTTTTTGTTTTATCTTAGTGTGCATTGAATACTCTTTTCTTTTGGAATACACACATTTTTGGTTTAGTACAATTTTTTTCATGGTTTGTTCAGTGTACTCACGAAATGTCAGTTTTTGCTACTATGCCATACACTGGTAGAGTTACTTTCTGGTTGCTGGAGTTACTTTTTATATTGTCACAGTTACTCTTAGTGCTATCACAGTTACTCTCAGTGTTATCATAGTTACTCTCAGTGCGTATCAGAGTTACTCTTAGTGTTCTCTCAGTTACTCCTTAATGCTTTCACAGTTACTCTCATTGTTCTCGCAGTTACTCCTTAGTGCTTTCACAGTTACTCTCAGTGCTATTTGAGTTACTCTCAGTGTTCTACCAGTTACTCTCAGTGCTATCAGAGTTACTCTCAGTGCTATTTGAGTTACTCTTAGTGTTTTCTCATTAACTCTTAGTGCTAATTGAAAGTATATATAATCAGACAAAAACACTACAGCTAAACATTCAAGATTACAACATTCAAATCATAAAACGTTATATATTATACAACCAGATCAAATATAAAGAAGGTCCATCAACTGAACATAAAAATACAGAAAAATACATCCAGATCAGCTATAAAGTAGGTCCATCAACTGAACATAAAAATCAAATAGCTCAGGGGGGAAGATCCATCCCTAGCGATACCTATTTGTGAAAGGAACGCTGGACAGACGAAGAAGCAGTGTCTTCTGTAGATGTTGAGGTGTCTGCTGTTGTGGATGAGTCAACCTGAACGGGATTTACAGCTGATCCCGGTGCTGCTTGGTATATGTCCCTAACGAAGAGCTGATCTGCAGAGTCCTCCGATCCAGAGTATACTTCGTCGCCAGGCATTCTGAAGAGCGGAATAAGCTCAGTTGGTGTTTCTAAGAACTGATCTGTGATCCATGCTGTGATGGTCTGGTGATCAGTTGGCTTGAGGTAGATGATCCAACCTTTGGGAAGACTGAGCTCTGCGATCATCCTTTTCCAGCCCTTAGCAGTTGGAAGTGACCCGTTTTTATTCTGCATAAGGGTTATCTGGAAAGATTGGTTTCCGATTAGGAAGGTGGTCTTGCCTGGTTTGATGTGAAAATGGAGATGGTTCCATTCTATAGGGAGTAGAATGGATTCCACTGTCTTATCATCAATGGTGTAGTTGATTGGCTGGATGAATGGCTCCATGGTAGGCTGTGAAGAAATGTTAAAGGGGATCTGAGGAGATGGTCAAAGGGGGTGCTACTGAAATGTTAAGGGGGCTGTCTGTATTTCTTCAATAAAACTGTACCTTCTGTAAACCATAGCAGTCGCAGATGAAGAAGAGGTGGATGTCAAGGGTGTCGTGGAGGATGGAGATGTTGAAGATCTGAAAGCCCCCCACTGTGTTGTAAACCGTAGTAGTCGCAGATGAAGAAGAGGTGGACGTCGAGGGTGCCGTTGAGGATGGAGAAGTTGAAGATCTGAAAGCCCCCCGCTGTATTGTTGGTGCTGCAAATATGTGCAGCAGTGAGAGTAATGCTCTGTGCTTTTGGTGCTGCAATTATTGACAGCAGTGCTCTGTCCTGTTGGGTTGCAAAGATGCCAGCAGTAATGTGCTGTTCTGATGACACATCAGTGCACTGTGCTATGTGTATGTGCATTTACATCGTACAACATACTGTTGTACATATCTTTATAGCTCTGTGCTCTCTTTTCTTCACTTTTCTGGTTCCTTCTTTAATAAAGAATCGTGTACAGCAGACTCTTGAACGCTAGAGTTACTTTTTGTTTTATCACAGTTACTCCTTAGTGCTGTCACAGATACTCTCAGTGTCCTCGCAGTTACTCTCAGTGTTATCATAGTTACTCTTAGTGTTCTCTCAGTTACTCCTTAGTACTGTCACAATTACTCTCAGTGTTCTCGCAGTTACTCTCAGTGGTCTCTCAGTTACTCCTTAGTTCTGTCATAGATACTCTCAGTGTCATCGCAGTTACTCTCAGTGTCCTCGCAGTTACTCTCAGTGTTATCATAGTTACTCTTAGTGTTCTCTCCGTTCTCCTTAGTGCTGTCACAATTACTCTCAGTGTTCTCGCAGTTACTCTCAGTGGTCTCTCAGTTACTCCTTAGTGCTGTCACAGATACTCTCAGTGTCATCGCAGTTACTCTCAGTGTTATCATAGTTACTCTCAGTGCGTATCAGAGTTACTCTTAGTGGTCTCTCAGTTACTCCCTAGTGTTGTCATAGATACTCTCAAAAGCAGAGATATCTCGATACAGGTATGTTAGCACTGAGAGTAACTCTGATATGCAAAACCACAACAGTCAAACTCAAAGTATATATCTCCATACAAAATCACAACAGTTTTACATTCAAGAACACAACATTCAAAGCACAAAACGCTATATATTATACCCAGAAATACTTGTATTTGCAATATGATTTTCACAGCACACAAGTAATGTATCTCATAGAGGTTACACATCAAAATTCTAGAAGAAAACTGTTCAAGTTTTACATTTCAATTAATAATTCACTCTTTCAGCTAAAATCCATCCATTTATCTAGGCTTGAAACAGCTTCTTCCTCTGTTTTCTTCTCTTCATCTGGTGCTTCTGTCTTCTCTTCTTCTTGTTGCTTTTGACATTCATCTATTCCTCCCTTGTTCTGCTCAGATGGACCTTCTTTGATGACTTCATTGTTATCTTTTTGATGTGCTTGTACAGGTTGCAACTCCCCCCTCGCCATCATTCTCTAAAAAATATCAGCCCTTATGGCCGGCATGTCCTTGCAGGTGAAGTCCATGGGTTTTCCATTTACCAGGCATTCTAGGTACTTCATGATGAAGATCCCACAGTCAAGTGAGTCTTCTGCCTGTTGTGGACATAGCGGGTACTCCTGTCCCCATTGTGAAAGTTGGTCACCTTTTTCTGCCCCCCTGAAGAATTCGTGGACAATACCCACCTGCATTAAAAATTGACAACTCTTATTAATCATCTATCAACAAACATTAACCCTGTCAATCCACTACAAATAGAGTTTCTTTTTATATATTGCTTACCCATCTAAGGAATTCCTTTTTCGACTTGCTATTTCCACTCATTGAGTTATAAGACCGGTGTACTCCTTCCCTGAAACTTGCATCGTACAAGTGCCAGTGGTTGTCATTGTTCAATATGGTGAACACCGAGTCCATTGTGTCCCAATATTTCATCGGGACGTTGAATAGTGGAGATAGCATTTCGATCTGCTCCAAGGTTATGTTTTTAACATCAAACGACAGCTTCTGCTGCAAATGCAAATTCACATCTATAAGTTTCAGTTTTGTGTATATATTTTTGTATTTTTGATGTAATTTTGTATACCAATTTTGTTCTTCTTACCAGAGCATATGTGCTCAAGCAGTGCCATGACAGACCCTTCTTTCTCCTTTTACTTGTGGTAGCTCTGAGCATCTGTACAAAGCAGTCCATAACCTGAAAAAATAACCACAAGATTTCTTTGTTTAGAAAAAAACGGCAAGTTCTCAAAGAGTTACACTACTATTTATTAGTTTCTTACTGGTGATTGCATCATTTGATCTTTGTACAGTAGGGTGGCGAGGTCCTTCCCCGTGCACCAAGTGTCATCACTGAATCTCCATTCTTGTTTTGACCTGGCAATCGTTTGTATAGATGTTATACATATTAGTTTTGGATATTGAATAAGCGATGTTTTATATGTGTACACTTGGCAAAATAAAAAATTCTCTTACATTTCTTCTATATTGTCCATGAAGTGGTGGAAAATTTCCCTGGATTTTTTTGTTTTGAAATGCTCGAAACCAATGAAGTTTGACAACTTGTGCTGTCAACAATAAAAGAGCACTTCATGTTAGAATCAATCTTAGTGTTCTATCAGTTACTCTCAGTGCTATCAGAGTTACTCTCAGTGCTATCAGAGTTACTCTCAGTGCTATTTGAGTTACTCGCATTGTTCTACCAGTTACTCTCGGTGCTATCAGAGTTACTCTCAGTGCTATCTGAGTTACTCTTTATATTACTACAGTTACTCTACTTCTATTACACAATTACTCTACTGTATTTACACAGTTACTCAAGTATTGATATAATTTAAAGGAGATGCAACCTTACCTTTTCCTCCCTCCTCTTCTTCACATTTTTCTCGATGCTGCCTATGATTTGTTGTTGTATCTTTGACAATTTTTTTTGGGCTCCTCCTTCTGCCCTTCTTCATCAATTATATTCTTCTGCTGGTCCAAACCTTCAGCTGATTTTTCTTTCTTCTCCTCCTCCTCATCATTTTTCTTCCCATCATTCTCATCTTCTTAGTCATTCTATTGCACATATTTTCTTCTAAGGCTCAGCCTGCCTCGCTTCCTCGGCTTGTCGTCCTTATACATACCTTATTCTCTACTTTGCTCATCGAAGCAACATCCTTATTGGGTTCTTGAACATTCCCCGATGAGAACCTCTCAGCAGATTGTTCTAATCCACCGAAAGGTGACTATGATTTGTCACCTTCATCTCCGAATTTTCTCCTTAGTTTTCTGTTCTCCTCTTCCAGCTCGGCTATTCTGTTTTCTAGCCGTTTATTCTCTCTCCGCAGTTCAGTGAATGCCTCAACAACAATTTTCATGCATATCTCCTTCTGCATCTTTAGCTCCTCCTCGAGTATTTGAATTCTTCTCGCCAGGTTGGAGTCATCAGCAGACACTCCTTTTCGGATGACTGGCTTTGCTGGCTCCTTGTCTGGCGTTTGTTTACTTTTCACCCTTTTATCCGCAAGGTAGTAGGGCATGTCTTTCATTGTTCTTGCAGCTCGCCAGTTATCCCTTTGGTCTATATTCATACCTTCACAAACCTGTCCATAAAAAAATAAAAAATAGTATTTAACAATGCAAACTTGCAGGATTATGTTATATATTAGTTTTTGTAACAAATAAGAAATATTCTTACATCCTTAGGGTTCACATCCCCTAAATCCATCAACTTCTCGACCGGCGCAGCCCACTTCTTTATCCTTGGCTTTGCGTTGAGGAACGTTGGCTTTGCCATGTTTGTCATCTCATATGCCCAAACCTACATTTAAACATAGTGAAAATTCAATGCATATGTAACTGCCCCCCATAGTCATCATTGTAACAATTTTGTAGATGAAGATAATTTCATTCACTTACACATAGGCACATCACACACCCTGTTGTGTAGAGGGTGGTTTTCCCTTTCTCTCCTTTCCTCCTCAGCTGTACATTTTGCTTCAGCATCTTCATATTCCTGAAGATGCTCCCATGCACCAGCTTTTCCCAATTCATCTGCGTCGTTTCAGTAACATCGTCTAGGTAGTGCAGTATGTAGATTGGTGTGCAATAACTGGTGTCTGGGAGTAGGAATGTTGCCAGTAGGTATAACATCCACGCACGGCACATGTTCTGGTAATCCGATGGATCGTCGGTACTTGCAAATTGTTGCTAAAGCTTTGCTAAGTTGTCCTTGTGCAGGACATCCTTTTCCCTTAACCTCTTAGAGGTGTCCTCTTCATTTCCTTTTTTACCTGTTGCGCTGGAAAATTGTTGCCATATTGATCTCACAATCTCAGAATTTTTCCTAGGTATGATGTCCATACCTCTGCTTGGGATACCTAGAATTACCCCTACATCCTCAACCGTCATCCTTCTTTCCCCCCTGTGGCCAGCAAAAACCTGTCATCATCTACATATCTGTCTATCAAATCTTCCAAGAGGCATACATCAACCATAAGATTCGACATCTTTATCATGTTTGCAAATGTCGTCGCCCTCATCATTCTTATCTGATTACTTGTATACACCACACTCTTGCTGGCGGTGATGTAGCTCTTTAGGTAACACATGCGGTACAACCTCTTTATCCCCACTGCAAACATATGAAAAGTTACTCTTAGTTTTATTTTTTTTTGAGCATTACTTGTTACTCAGTCAAGTTACTCTTCAATTTTTCAATTTTAATAAAGTTCAAG
>OY856409.1:1160524248-1160636748 GCA_963693085.1 Alisma plantago-aquatica
AGTGGTCACTCTTTGGTTGCATTGGTGGAGACAAAAATAAAGGTACAGAATAAAAATAGTATCAAATATCTATTTACGCAAGGCTAGGAGCAAATATCCAATGTTGATTGTGGCGGGGTTGCTAGAGTTTGTGTGGCATGGAAGCCTAATGCTTGGAAGCTTTCAGTTGTACAAATGTCAGATTAACAAATTACTGTGGACTGTGTCAATAATGGAGGATTGCACATGTGGTTGACAGCTGTTTATGGGCACAGTGATGGCAAAGCGAGATTGGATCTATGGGACTCTATGGTTTCTATCTCTAAACAAGTTGTGCTTCCCTAGATGGTCATTGGTGATTTTAATACTGTGCGGTTGTAGGCTGAGAAAAAAGGGAAAAAACTTGCTATTAATGCTGAAGTGGACGCTTTCAATCGAGCCATTGATAAATCATGTCTTTTCGAGCTACCAATGGTCGGTGGGGATATTTTTACCTGGAATAATGAAAGGGGCCCGGGTGACAGAATAGCAAGCAAGCTGGATAGAGCTCTTGTGAATGATGAATGGCTGAATTTTTTTCCTAATGTACAAGTGAAGGCTGAAGGTTCTGATATTAGTGATCACACTCCTGTTGCTGTCTAGATTATCGAGAAAAAACATAAAAGAAGACCTTTCAGATTTCTAAACTATTGGGCGGACTGGAAAGGTTTTGATGAGGTCGTAAAACAAAGTTGGAGTATCCAGGTGACAGGCAACCCCATGTATGTCTTTGCAAAGAAGCTGTCAAACACCAAGGTGGCTATCAAAAAATGGGCAGAAGAAAAGGTGAACATTCCAAAGATGTTGAAAGAGACCAAGTAGGAGTGCAAAGACATCCGAGAAATACTGTTAACTGATCCACTAAATCCTATTTTGATAGAGAAAGAAAGGGAATTAAAAATGATGCTTGAAGATCTAAAAAAGGTAGAGGAAAATTTTTTCTGGAAAAGAAGCAAGGAGAAGTGGATGGATGATGGAGATAGAAACACAAAGCTATATCATTCTGCGGTTAAAAGGAGAGAGGCAGGTAACATTATTTCTGAACTCATTAATGCTGAAGGGATGGTTGTCAACAAACAGGAAGATCTTGAAGAACAGGCGATTGGGTTCTACACGTCTCTATACAACAAGGCGTTTTCTGACAATATTGATGAACATGAGGAAATTGACTGGAAATTCAAACTCACTAGCATTCACAATAATATTCTTACTAGAAGAACTAATGAACAGGAGGTCAAGGATGCTGTTTGGAGCATTGGAAGCAATAAGTCACCAGGGTCTGATGGTTTTAATGCTTTCTTTTACAAGAAAAATTGGGACGTTATTAAAGGTGACTTGCTTGCTTATGTGGACTGGTTTCTTCAAGGAGGGAATATGGTGAGACATGTTAATAACTCTTTTCTTGTTATTATTCTGAAGAAGAAAGTTACATCTTCTCTTGCTGATTTCTGACCCATTGCTTGTTGCTCGGTACAATATAAAATTATTGCAAAAATCCTAGCTGCCCGGCTGAAAATGGTCCTTCCCTTTCTGGTTTCTGCAAATCAAGGAGCTTTTGTTACAGGTAGAAGCATTAGTGACTGTGCCCTTCTTGCTGTTGAATTTCTCTTAGACTACAATGTTATGAGAGGTAGTAGGAAGGCTTGCTTAAAGCTTGACGTCTCCAAAGCTTACGATAGTGTACGGTGGGATAAACTTTGGTGGATTTTGCAACAGATGGGTTTCAACGAGCAATGGATTGGCTGGATGAAACAGTGTCGGGACTACCAGTTACTCAGTTCTGGTGAATGGCACGTCGGCTGGTCTCTTTAGGGGTAGCAATGGGCTGCGCCAGGGAGACCCCCTATCCCCCTTTATTTTTGTGATTGTCATGGAATACTTTACAAGGAGGATGCAGAGAGCTGAAGAAGAGAAGGAAATAAAGCCTTACACTGTACATGGCACAAAGGTAATGTCACATTTAATTTTTGCTAATGATGTCCTGGTGTTCATTGAAGCCAAGCAGCATTACCTGGAAAATCTTAAAGGCTTACTGAGGGACTTCGGGAAGCAAACAGGGTTGTACATAAATGCAAATAAAACACATATCTTCTTGTCAAAGAATTGTCATCAGCTGGAAGCCAGATTTACGCAGGCAATGGGGGTTGAAAAGGGAATATTCCCAACCAAATACTTGGGATTTCCGCTTGCAGGTGGCAACCTTCAAGTCAAGGACTTTACAGACTGCATTGATAAAGTGGAGGAGATGATAAATAGATGGCCTACACAAAGGACTTCTATGGATGGGCGTAGTACCTTGATCAAAGCTTCTATTGAAGGCCTCCTCATTTTTTGGGCACAACAAGGTGAAATTCCTGTCTCTGTTCTGGATAGAATTGAAATGAAGATTGCTAATTTTCTGTGGGGAAGCGAGCACCACCCTATGAAGTATTCCAGGCTAGCTTTTCCTAAGGATGAAGGAGGATTGAATTTGAAGACTCCCAGAGATATTGCTAGATGGGGTTCCATGAGAAGGTTGATTGCATATCAAGAAGACACATCTACATGGGGAAAATGGATGAGGGATAGATATCCTAGAGGACTGGACTTCATTCCGAAAACAAGAGAAGGGTATTCAAGATCCATCAATGTCATGAGGGAAATATGGCCGCAAATTAAGCACATGTTTATTGTTAATAATTCTGGTGGATGGCAGCTCATAGATAAGAAGATAAGCTTATGGGAAATGTCCCATAATAGGAGAGCGAAGGATATCATGGGAGAAAAAATATGGATGGATAGGTATGTGCCTAAATGGAGTATGTGTGTATATAAATTTCTGCACCATATTCTCTCCACTCTTGATAGAATAAAGAGCTGGAATTATGATATATCTACTGTATGACTACTATGTGAGGATAAGGAAGAAAGTCACAATCACCTTGTGGGGGAATGCAATTTCACAAAGGAAGTTTGGGACCATTTATGCAAGGAGTTTAGGCTTCATCTTCAACTCATTGCTGAACCGAGAAGAATGCTTGCTAGGCGCGGAAGAGATGTGAAGAAGAATCTTTTGTTTGCTGCCCTATGCTACCATATCTGGGAGGAGAGAAATGCTAGAAGACACCAAGGGAAGTCTATGAATGCCTCTAATATTGCTATAAAAATATGTAAATGCATTAGACGTAGACTATGTATAGATTAAATGCGTGAGTTGTAATGCTGTTTTGGGTGTATGGCGTTGGGCCTACATGTAATCTTGACCCCTCTAATACTTTTAGGGGGGATGTCGGAATATATTTACCTGATTCTGATATATATATATATATATATATATATATATCTGTGTGTGTGTGTGTCTATATATATATATATATATATATCTGTGTGTGTGTGTGTGTGTGTGTCTATATATATATATATATATATATATATATATATATATATATATATATATATATAAAGGGACCCGAGTTCGAAACCACATGGAGAAGCATCTCTTGATTTATCACCCTCCTGGGCGTCCGGCCTCCGCCACGTGTTACGGGAGAGGGGGAGAGAAATCTTTCTCTCTTAATCCCATATATATATACATATGTATATATTTGCATATATACATATTTACATATTTGTACCATATATATACATATATACATATATTTACATATACACATATATATACATACATGTATACATATATAGATACATACATATACATATATATATGTTGTTGGTAAGTATGCCGTGAGAGTGAACCATATGATGTTTGAGATGACATATTAGATAACGAATTTGATTAATAATAATAAAAGAAAGCTTCCAATTCATTATGTTTTGTTCAATTATGAGATAATGGGGAAACATAATGAATGTCAAAAGAATGATATTACTCAACGACATATGTCTTCAAGTACACGGCTTAAATAATGAGATCATACATATGTTAAGGGTATGTGCATTCTCATCATGTCCCTAGTCAGATGTTACTGTGGAAGGTTGATAGATAAGAATAACACATAAGACTAGAGTGTGTGTTGGTTGACAGAACCTCATTAGTCATGATATGTGATATCAAACCAAACACATAGATATTTGTTAGAGAACAGTGTATTAGACAAACCCACCTTGAGAGTGACACATGAAAACTATGCTGGGTGGTCATAGTCATATCTCATAGTGAAGGTGGTGATTATGGTTCTTAGACCTAAAATCACTACACTTATCACATGTCATTCAGTGTGCTTTGACATCATCCACCATGATCCTAAATAAGGGTTTCCATAAAGGTGATGATTGGGTGCACTGTGATATATGATGATGATTGTGAGTGATATAGATGGGATTTGTCCCTACTACTAGAGTATGATATCCAAGACACTCGATAATCGAGATCGAGAAAAGTATGCACATGCACGTCTAGATCAATATATGATATTGAGGTCACATATATCTCAGACAGTCTACTCTGGTTCAAGGAACATGTATTGAACATCGAGAGGATGACAATTCCATGCCTCGACTTCATTCTGAATATCAGAGACAAATGAATATACAATCATTGTAACACCTTACACATGTTGTAGTTTAAATTGTTCTCCAACTTTCCATTTACTTGGGTAGCATTGACGTGTGACTAGGCACCACTCTTTGTTTGTGATGTCAAAAACTAGTTATGGACATTTACTGCCAACATAATATGTGACCTATAGAGTCACACACATAGGAATTCACCTAGAAGAGGAGTTTAATCATGGATGATAATTGAATTGATTACTAAAGTTTTTAGGTACTCAATTTGAGCAACAAATCAGCTGATTAGACTCCCAATCGATCAGTTCAAGTGTTAAAACAACCGGATGGAGTGTCAAGTTGATTAGAAATTGAATTGGCCGAGTTCTGCCAAAATTTGAGAGCGAATTGACCGGTTCACTAAGTGAATCGACCATTCACGAGAGCGAGACGCTCAGTTCACAGAGAAATTTTATTGCATCAAGGATTAGTGCCGATGTCATGTTATGCATTAATTAGATTTAAATTGTGATGTGGCAAATATCACACTAACAAATTCACTCGAGGTTGAAATCCCTGAGCTTTTACCAAAACCTCATGCAATAATACCACCCACAAGCGGATGGTCTTATCGCAATATAGTTAAGGATCGAATCCCAAAGGAAAATATTTTTAAGAATCTTTGCCAGTCAAATCTAGCTCAAGTAAGACTAATATTTAGAACGATTGATTTGGTTGAGGTTAATTAAACTAATTGTAGGAAAGTAAATGAGCAGAATGAAAGTTTGTTTTAGATTAAATGATATGGAATCCCTGGGATGGTATCAGGTTTCACCACCACTGCACATGCAAACATATCCAAACACATAACATCCAGACAAGCATCTAAATATCCAAATGGAACTGTTGCAAACCCTCCCAGATCATACACTTACGACCTCAAGGAACCCCATTCTATTTCTAGTCCGGGAGTCAACCATGCTAATCGACATTCATGTAGGGAATTAGTCTGCAAGAAAACATCGATGATTAACAAGAAGATACAACATCCAACTAAGGCTGTGGTCCTCTCTGAGGGATGTTTAGACCACAGAAGCATCACCGTAGGATAGATGGCTCGTCCCCTCATGGATCAAACACTTGCAACCTCAAGGAACCCTATCAGATTTCTCGTCAAGGAGTCAACCTCATTTATCGACATTCTACACTACGAAGATAAGAACAAGATGAAAGAAAGAAGGTAATCAACTAGAAGCATATCAAAAAGTAACGAAATGAAGAGTTATATACATTGCCTTAGAATGTTAAATGAAAATACATGAATGCATGGGCATCGGGGCTAGTCCCCACACCCCAGCGAAAGTGGACTACTCATTCATGATGTGAGAAACAAGAAGAATAAGAAAGAGAGAGGATTCCACCATGAGCATGATGTAGAAGGTGGTCGCAGCTCAGTGAAGATGATGCGGTCTTCTACGTCGTGTCGGAGCAGATCTGGACAAAGAACGAGGGACACCAAGACAGACCGGGTAGTCTTTCTCACACCTCCTTACTTCTCTTCTCAGTCAACTTGATTGTAGTATGGGCAGTAGGTGAAACGACAACAGTGTGACTGAACTGGATCAGACCTGTGTACAGGCATCCTGTCGGTGTGGCAACACATCCCACTATCACACAGACAACGAGGTGTTACGCAAAAATGTGCAAAAATCACCATAACCACAGATTATCAAAAACACGAGTTAATTAAAACCGATTGCGGAAAGCTGATAAACTGAGAAACTATTACATTCCAGTCCACATCCTGCAAAATAATAGGTTACATACATATATACAAGCCTTGATACATGTCCACAGCTTAGAGCAGCAGCTGTCCTGTCATATCATGAGTTCATCACCTGTTCATACATACATAAGGGCCCACATCCGGACAACAACAGGATATACAAAACATCTACAGCTGTACATCGTGAAACAACATCAAAACACCGCCAAGGACCTGAGAGTACAGGGATGACTCTAGACTCTACTACAAAACATCCAAAACATCAGCGTATCCATCGCTTGCCTTCTACTGTTCTTCTTGCTGCTCGGCCGCAACTTCGTGACCACCACCACGTCTAGCTCAACTATCTAAAAAGGGTGTAAACCAGTGGGGTGAGACAATCGAACATTGTCCCAGTGAGAAACATAACTCCCCGCCGAAACTACAAAACCTATGATATATATAAAGCAGTTAAATGGATAAAAAGTATAACAAGAGCAGTTACGAAATAAAGTTGTCTATACTTACCAGGTCTACTAAAGGCATTCTAGCATATATTCAACTATAAGGAACATGATAAAAAAGATAAGATTTATAAGGATCTACCCCATATGAGAAACATATAAACAACTGCAAGATATAACAGAGCTAACTACACAAACAAGGCCTCAACCAATGTTTCGTGTTTGTCTTTAAGCAGTAGTACTAATCGACTGAATTACGTATTATTATGCCCTGAGGAAGTGAGCCGTACCGCTCAAATCCAACCTTCAATTGCGAAACCCAAGCCGGTGCCATACAAGGTCAATGGAAGAGCCGGACTCCACGACCTCGCCCCTCGTGGTTAGTGCACGAGTACAACACAAGTAGGACCACAGTCTCATGCTGAAGTGGTCTTAGCCACAGGGTCAGGCTACCCTCTTCCTAGCCCACCTCGGTACAGGTCTCAACGCTAGTGAAACTGAGCCACAGGCCTATTTACCGTGCTCTAAGCCATGAACGCATTCATGCTTCTCATATCACATATCCTGAGCCATGGGCCTGTTCACCATTCTCTTCATAACAATTTGGCTATGAGCCTGAATCTGCACCCTTGAGTCTACAACCACAGTTGCACTCTTACCTCCTCACTTTAGACTAGGAGAAACCTCATATATTCAACAATATGCGCTCCGGGTTAACCCGCAGGAGAACCCGTTTCACCATCACCAATTCCTGACGATGATGGATCTATGGCCAGGGAAACTACATGATAGATTTCACTATGATTAATTAGTATCTTTTAGATGGATTGCAAGATTCAACCAAGGTGTATAACATGCAATTAATACAAAAAGGAAAACAACATAAACTCAACATTATGCTTTTGCTACAATTCACATCATACTGATCCATCACAAGGATCCCACATCACATGTTATCACTTGGCCTCTTTCCAGTCAATCTAGATCCATCACAATGATCATCACATACCATGGGATCTCAATCCCTCATCACATGGTGTCACTGCCTCTCAAGGCTTTCATCATCATCATCCTTTTGAATTAGCAATCACATTAAACCTGTAATCTTATTGTGCTCATATATTTATTCACCATACCCCTTACTTGGCTACACATCACCTACATGGTTAGTGTATTCAATAATCATAGGCTCAACAGAAAGACTATGCTTACCAATGTAAGATGACATTAAAGATTAGTTATACTTTCTTAATCATGCATCTACTTATGATCATATGTATAGGGTACATCGTGAAGTAATCTACATTACATGCTCATCCTCATCTCAATATTATACAAATAATCAAAGTGATTACTTCATGCATATAGTCATGTTGGATATAAGGGACAAGCGCTATCGTTATAATTACCATCACCATTATCATTATCATCACCCTTATATAAACAAGGAGTTATCATCGTTTTAAGCAAGGACATATATGTATATAACAGTCTACTTCCATGAACCGTGAAACCCTCACTATATGCGCTAGGAGCCCTCACTAGAGGTACCAAGATCCCTCACTACAAAGCTGTACCGGACCACCTGCCCTTACCCAAAGCTTAACGCACAACGGTCGATACATAAGTAAGTAACAACGCTGCGTTACGTGCAACAGAACAACACTGCGTCAAAGGGGTGTCACACACTAAGGGTGTATCGGGCACAAGCACTATCGGGCAACACCCGTCACAACTCAGGATGTCGGCCAACACAATGTGACGCCCGCCACACACCGCACAACAATGCCCGTCATAGGGGCTATCGGCCAGGTCACCACAAAAAGCTAACGCCCAAGAGAGAGAGAACTCAACCCACATATCGTGCACCCAACTGGTCAAGGCCTGACGGCCGTCACAAAGCAAAGAAAAGGCTGTGACGCCTGTCACAGGTCAGGGTATATCGTCTGACACAAAAACCTATCGCCCAACACTTACTCACTTGTAACATGCAAGGCTAGGTCAAGAGGGCTGTCGGGCAACACCTCTCCACTCTCATATCGTCCAAGGTACCATTCACTAGGTCATCTTCTTACTCAAACACAAAGGCACCCAAACCCTAGGAAGATGGCTCACCTCAATCAACTAAAAAAAAGGGGTCTTGCACATCAAACATCCCCAAACGTCCACAAGGCAAACCCTAGAAAGAGGAGTCACCACCAAACGAGCTCACCTTCTAGCCCATGGTGAGAGGAGAGTGTAGCTTAAGCAACTAGAACACAAGCTCACCTCAATCGACTAAGAAAGAGGGGTGTTGCTCATGACACTAGAAGCTCAAACTCACTCCTCTAGACCAAGGGGAGAAAGGATTATTGCTCACCTACAAACCCTAGATCACAAGGATCGGTCAACATGGATACTAAGCAAGAACTAAGATACTACCATGTAAACAAGATCATAACAAGAGATAATGTAGTTAGGGTTAGAAGTTATGCAACCCGCCTTAAGAAACTTCAAGCTCCTAGCTCCAAGCACCACCAAGCAAGGAAGATGGAGACTCCAAGGCTATCGACCACCACTTGCTTCTCCAAAGGGGTGTCGGCCTCCAAGCTTGCTTCTATAAGGGGGTATCGGCCACCAACTAGCAAGGAGAGGGTTGTATCGTGCAACAAGGTGGAGAGGAACTAAAGGACCAAAGGGACCCTAAGCTAAGGAAAGGAACCACCTATATAGAAGGAAAGGGAAGAGAAAACAAGGTTGGTCTAAGCAAGGTGTCGCTTGCCTAGGGACACTTGTCCTAGTGCACGAGCCACCACTCTAGCAAGCTCTATACACATGTCCAAGATATGTTCCAAGTGTCCACTAAACAAGTTCAAGGTTAGGTCAAGCATCATGGGCGACACAACAACTTGATCCTAGGGTGACACACTGCATCCCCATGGGCGACACACTACCTTGGCCGATACACATCCACATCTTGGCCGATACAAGGCTCAACCTAAGCAAAGCAAGGCACCTCAAGGCCCAACAAGCTCAACTAGGCCCAAAAGAACTCAAGCAATGAGCCCAAGCCTTCCCCTCTACACAAGAGAAAGCAAAGAGAGGAAGGAACACCTCACAAGGTGGCAAACTTGCCTATAAAACCCTAGACTTGGGTTATTTGCAAGCAGCACCTCCAACTCTTCAACAAAGCACAACCAAACCCTAATCACCACCCAAGGTGATTAGCAAGCACCAAAGCACCAAGGTTAAGCAAAACAAATAGGGTAAACCCTAAATGAAGGTCAGGGTCCTTACAAGCTAACCCCCTTTAAGGGATTTCGTCCCCGAAATCCGAAGAGAAAAGCGAGGGATACTTCCTCCTCATCTCTTCCTCAAGCTCCCACATGGCTTCCTCAATGCCACAATGATGCCAAAGAACCTTCACAAGAACCAGATCCTTCCTCTTCAGCTTCTTAATCCTTCTGTCAAGGATCGCCACAGGACCTTCCTCGTAGGTCACATCTTCATCAAGCTCGACCTCAACTGGCTGTATCACTGTTTCCGAATCTGGATGGCTTTTCTTCAGCATACTGGCATGGAACACTGGATGTAACCTGTGCAACTCTAGAGGCAACTCTATCTCATAAGCTACCTTACCAACACATGCTATAACTGAGTAAGGCCCCATATACCTGGGTGCTAACTTACCCTTCTGGCCAAACCTCAGCACACCTTTCCACGGCGAGACTTTAAGATACACCTTGTCTCCTACCTAGAACTCCAAAGGTTGTCGGCGATTGTCTGCATAAGACTTCTGCCTATCCTGTGCCACTTTCAACTATTGCTGTATCACCTTGATCTTTTCTGTCGTCTGCTATACTAACTCAGGACCCAACAACTGATACTCACCAAACTCGTACCAACACAAAGGAGATATGCACTTTCTCCCATACAAAGCCTCATAGGGAGCCATGTCAATGCTCCGCTGATAACTGTTGTTGTAGGCAAACTCTATCAAACTAAGATGTATATCCCAACTGCCTAGAAACTACAAAACACAAACTCGAAGGAGATCCTCCAAAATATGAATAGTCCTCTCAGACTGTCCATCTGTCTGTGGGTGGAAAGCGGTACTGAATCTCAACTGCGTTCCCAACGCCTTGTGCAACTGTTCCCAAAAACGACTCGTAAACTGAGGACCTCTGTCAGAAACTATCGCCGCTGACACACCATGTAAACGTACTATCTCATCCACATAAACTTGAGCGAGCTTCTCGGCTGTATATGTTGTCTTTACAGGTAGAAAATGAGCAGACTTTGTCAATCTGTCCACTATCACCCAAATGGAATCATGATTCCTAGTTGTCCTGGGTAGACCAACTATGAAATCCATGGTTATATGATCCCATTTCCACTACGGTATCGGCAAAGGTTGCAATGTACCTACCGACTTCTGATGTTCAGCCTTCACTTACTGACACACTGCACACTTTGCCACAAACTCAGCTACATCTTTCTTCAAGCCGGGCCACCAATACAAGTCCTTCAGACTATGGTACATCTTGGTGACACCTGGATGCATAGAATACATTGATGTGTGTGCTTCTTCGAGCACTAACTTCCTCAGCTCATCAACATCAGGAACCGCCATCCTATTTCGATAGTAGACTAGCCCATCCTCGGACTCATGAAACCCATCATGCCTTTCGCTGCCGAACTCTGATCTGATCAACTGTACTGCATCATCTACCTGCTGGGCATATTTGATCTGCTATCTCAATGTAGGATTGACTTGCATCTGTGCTAAGAGTCCAGCTAACAAGGAAACCTCCATCTGCACGTTCATCTTCTGCAAAGAGACAAACATATCCCGCCTATGGCATACCAAGGAACTCAATTGTGCCTTCTTGGAAGAAAAAGAAGACTTTTGACTAAGCGCATCTGCTACCACATTCTCCTTACCAAGATGATACTCAATAGTGCAGTCATAGTCGTTGATCAACTCCATCCATCGCCGCTGTCGCATATTCAACTCTTATTGCGTAAAGATGTACTTCAGATTCTTATGATATGTGAAGATCTGGCACACTTCCCCATAAAGATAGTGTCTCCAAATCTTTAAAGCATGAACCACTTCTGCTAGCTCCAAGTCATGAGTCAGATAGTTCTCCTCGTGTTTATTAAGCTGTCGCAAAGCAAAAGAAACCACATGATCCTCCTGCATCAGCACACAACCTAAGCCTTTCTGGGAAGCATCACAGAAAACAACATAGCCCTTCCCAGGCTCTAGCAGGATCAACACTGGAGCACTGGTCAACTTTTCCTTCAAACTCTGGAAATCTTGCTGACATAGATCAACCTAGACAAAAGGTATGTCCTTTCTCGTCAACTTTGTCATCGGCAATGCAATCACACTGAAGTCCTTGGTAAACCTCCGGTAATATCCTGCTAAGCCCAGAAAACTGCGAACTTCTGTCAGCGTCTTCGGCTGTTCCCATTCTGCAACATATTCCACCTTCTTCGGATCTACTATGACTCCTTCAGCAGATATCACATGACCCAAGAAAGTCACTTCATCCATCCAGAACTCACACTTACTGAACTTGGCATACAACTGATGTTGGCGAAGAAGAGCCGACGCTTGATGAAGATGTTGCTCATGCTCTAGCCTGTCCCGACTGTAGATCAAGATTTCATCTATAAAGACTACAACAAACTGATCTAAGAATGGACGAAACACTCTGTTCATCAGGTCCATGAAAGCAACAGGTGCATTGGTTAACCCAAATGGCATAACCACGAACTCAAAATGACCATACCTCGTCCGAAAAGCTGACTTTGGTATGCCATCCTCCTTAATATTCAACTGATGATATCCGGACCATAGATCGATCTTTGAAAACACTGTAGCACCACGTAACTGATCAAACAGATCATCTATCCTCGACAACGGGTACTTGTTCTTGATCGTGACCTTGTTCAACTACTGATAGTTTATACACAACCACATCGAACCATCCTTCTTCTTGATGAACAACACACGAGCACCCCAAGGCGACGTGCTTGGTCGGATGAACCCTTTATCCAACAACTCTTGCAACTGTTTCTTCAACTCTACCATCTCCATTGGAGCCATCTTGTACGGTGTCTGTGCAACGGGATGCATTCCTGGTACCAGATTGATCTCGAAATCAATCTCTCGGGGCGGAGGAACACCAGGAAACTCCTCAGGAAACACATCTGCAAACTCTCGGACAACGATCACCTCCTCGAGACTAGGACCTTTCGCCTTGGTAGCCACAACGGTATCCACCACATGAGATAAGAATGCCTCACATCCCTGTCATAGCAACCTATCTACCACCATAGCTGATACTAGACACATCAGAAGAATCTTCCTATCTCCCTAGAAGATCCACTTCTCTCCGGCATCAACAAACACCGCCTTCTTGGACCCACAGTCCAAAACCACCTCATACTTTTCTAAGGTATCCATCCCAAGGATAACATCAAACCCATGCATATCAAGCGGTATGAGGTCCACTTGAATGCAGTGTCGTGAGAAAGATAAGACACAAGATGGACACTCTTCTCGAAGCAACGAGGAACCATCAAGAGGGGTTTCTAACAACAAACTATCCTTCTTACGACTAACAGGTAAACGACAGTTCTCAAGCATACTATAGGCGATAAAAGAGTGCGTAGCACCCGGGTCAACCAGAACTGATATAAAGCAAGAAGAAGACATATCAGAATGAAATAACTCCATCTGACCTGTCACCACTCGCGGGTTGACTATCGCCTCTGGCTGACTCATAGCATAGAATCGAGACGTTGCTTACTGTCTACGACCTCTGCTTCCTTGAGTAGACGATCCAGCTTGAGACGTCTAACCACGTCCTCATCCTCTGCTACCACTGGGCTGCTGTCGTTCTGATCCTTGATGACTCTGCCTTGGTTGCTGTGTCACTTCAACATCTCTATTCAGGCAGTTGAACCTCCAATGCCCGATCTGACCACACAGATGGCATGCTCTATCATCAACCCGTGGCCTAGATGGCCCTGTCACTACCACAAAAGCTGTACTTTGTTCCTTAGATGGTGAAGAAACATAACCTCTTCCTCTACTCGGAGACCACTGAGACAGTCCACCAGAGCCTCTCATCACTGATGGTGCTGCAAACCTTGGCTTCTTGAAGCCACCAAACCTCTGACCCGGGAACTGAGCATGTCTCTTCTTAGACATAGACTCTCTCTTCTCCCTACTGATCATTCAATTCTTCAGATAGATTCCACAAACGTCGCAAACCTCTCTCGATTCTCCAATGCAGACACTGGGGTTGTTAGCTCAGAACTCAGACCCTTCTCGAAACGTCTGATCCGTTCCTCATCTGTCGCTGCCATGTGAGGACAAAACCTCAACAGATCCATGAACTTGGCCTCGTACTCAGTGATGTTCATCGTTCCCTATCGCAGGCTCTCAAACTGACTGATCTTCTCATCCAGATACGTCTTCGGGAAGTATCTGGTGACGAACTCGTGCCGGAACACTTCCCAACAGATCACCTCACCAGGCCGCTTCTCTTCCTCGATGGTCCACTAGTGACCATCACTACCTTTCAGAAGGTAGACAACGTGCTTTACTTTATCTGCTTCGGGGATGTCGAGGATCTGGAAAGCCTTCTCAAGACTTGTCAGCCACAGAACTGCATCCGCTGGATCAGCCATTCCAGCATAATCCGAAGCTCCGACTCGGCGAAGCCGCTCGGAGGTCTTCCCAATACCCGATGCTTCTCCATGGGGAGCCTGTGCTCTCGGAGGAGGCACTGGCAACCGCTTAACCATGAGATTCATCATAGCCATCATCTGTGCCATAATCTGTTGGTAGGCAGGATGTTCAAGAATGGCGGGGATAGGTTGGGGGACCTCAGGTACCCGATCTTAATGTGCCTGGCCTACTGCTCCATCAACAGATGCAACATCGCTGTGCTCAGCAGCGTGTTCTTCATGGTTTCTAGACATCTTGGCTTTTCTTCCACTGAGAGCAGAAGATGATTGTGAGGAAATATGGAAAACTCATAAGAACAGACTCAACCTAGTCCTAAATCCCTGTAGACACAGCGAACCTAAAGCTCTGATACCAAACTTGTGGCAACACATCCCACTATCACACAGACAGAGAGGTGTTATGCGAAAACGTGCGGAAATCACCATAACCACAGATTATCAAAAACACGAGTTAATTAAAACCGATTGCGAAAAGCTGATAAACTGAGAAACTATTACATTCCAGTCCACATCCTGCAAAAAAACATGTTACATACATATATACAAGCCTTGATACATGTCCACAGCTTAGAGCAGCAGCTGTCCTGTCATATCATGAGTTCATCACATGTTCATACATACATAAGGGCCCACATCCAGCCAACATCAGGATATACAAAACATCTACAGTTGTACATTGTGAAACAACGTCAAAACACCGCCAAGGACCTGAGAGTACAGGGATGACTCTAGACTCTACTACAAAACATCCAAAACAGCAGCGTATCCATCGCTTGCCTTCTACTATTCTTCTTACTGCTCGGCCGCAACTCCGCGACCACCACCATGTCTAGCTTGACTACCTAAAAAGGGTGTAAACCAGCAGGGTGAGACAATTGAACATTGTACCAGTGAGAAACATAACTCCCCGCCAAAACTACAAAACCTCTGATATATATATAAAGCAGTTAACGGATAAAAAGTATAACAAGAGCAGTTACGAAATAAAGCTGTCTATACTTATCAAGTCTACTAAAGGCATTCTAGCATATATTCAACTATAAGGAACATGATAAACAAGATAAGATTTATAAGGATCTACCCCATATGAGAAACATATAAACAACTGCAAGATATAATAGAGCTAACCACACAAACAAGGCCTCAACCAATGTTTCATGTTTGTCTTTAAGCAGTAGTACTAATCGGCTGAATTATGTATTATTATGCCCTGAGGAAGTGAGCCATACCGCTCAAATCCAACCTTCGGCTGTGAAACCCAAGCCGGTGCCATATAAGGTCAATGGAAGAGTCGGACTCCATGACCTCGCCCCTCGTGGTCAGTGCACGAGTACAACACAAGTAGGACCGCAGTCTCATGCTGAAGTGGTCTTAGCCACAGGGTCAGGCTACCCTCTGCCTAGCCCGCCTCGGTACATGTCTCGACGCTAGTGAAACTGAGCCACAGGCCTATTTACCGTGCTCTGAACCATGAACGCATTCATGCTCCTCATATCGCATATCCTGAGCCATGGGCCTGTTCACCATGCTCTTCATCACAATTGGGCTACGAGCCTGAATCTGCACCCTTGAGTCTACAACCGCAGTTGCACTCTTACCTCCTCATTTTAGGCTAGGAGAAACCTCGCATATTCAACAATATGTGCTCCGGGTTAACCCGCAGGAGAACTCGTTTCACCATCATGAATTCCTGACAATGATGGATCTATGGCCAGGGCAACTACATGATAGATTTCACTGTGATTAATTAGTATCTTTTAGATGGATTGCAAGATTCAACCAAGGTGTATATCATGCAATTAATACAAAAAGGAAAACAACATAAACTCAACATTATGCTTTTACTACAATTCACATCATATTGATCCATCACAAGGATCCCACATAACATGTTATCACTTGGCCTCTTGCTAATCAATCTAGATCCATCACAATGATCATCACATACCATGGGATCTCAATCCCTCATCACATGGTGTCATTGCCTCTCAAGGCTTACATCATCATCATCCTTCTGAATTAGCAATCACATTAAACATGTCATCTTATTATGCTCATATATTTATTCACCATAGCCCCTTACTTGGCTATGCATCACCTGCATGGTTAGTGTATTCAATAATCATAGGCTCAACAGAAAGACTATGCTTACCAATGTAAGATGACATTAAAGATTAGTTATACTTTCTTAATAATGCATCTACTTATGATCATATGTATAGGGTACATCGTGAAGTAATCTACATTACATGCTCATCCTCATCTCAGTATTATACAAATAATCAAAGTGATTACTTCATGCATATAGTCATGTTGGATATAAGGGACAAGCGTTATCATTATCATTACCATCACCATTATCATTATCATCACCCTTATATAAATAAGGAGTTATCATCGTTTTAAGCAAGGACATATATGTATATAATAGTCTACTTACATGAACCGTGAAACCCTCACTATATGCGCTAGGAGCCCTCACTAGAGGTACCAAGATCCCTCACTACAAAGCAGTATCGGACCTCCTACCCTTACCCAAATCTTAACGCACAATGACCGATACATAAGCAAGTAACAACACTGCGTTACGTGCAGCAGAACAACGCTGCGTCAAAGGGGTGTCGCGCACTAAGGGTGTATCGGGCACAAGCACTATTGGGCAACGCCCGTCACAACTCAGGATGTCGGCCAACACAATGTGACGCCCGCCACACACCGCACAGCAATGCCCGTCATAGGTTCTATTGGCTAGGTCACCACAAAAAGCTAACACCCAAGAGAGAGAGAAGTCAACCCACATATCGTGCACCCAACTGGTCAAGGCCTGACGGACATCACAAAGCAAAGAAAAGGCTGTGACGCCTGTCACATGTCAGGGTATAACGTCCGACACAACAACCTATCGCCCAAAACTTACTCACTTACTCACTTGTATCATGCAAGGCTAGGTCAAGAGGGCTGTCAGGCAACACCTCTCCACTCTCATATCGTCCAAGGTACCATTCACTAGGTCATCTTCTTACTCAAACACAAAGGCACTCGAACCATAGGAATATGGCTCACCTCAATCAACTAAGAAAAAGGGGTCTTGCACATCAACCATCCCCAAACGTCCACAAGGAAAACCCTAGAAAGAGGAGTCACCACCAAACGAGCTCACCTTCTAGCCCATGGTGAGAGGAGAGTGTTGCTTAAGCAACTAGAACACAAGCTCACCTCAATCGACTAAGAAAGAGGGGTGTTGCTCATGAAACTAGAAGCTCAAACTCACTCCTCTAGACCAAGGGGAGAAAGGAGTATTGCTCACCTACAAACCCTAGATCACAAGGATCGGCCAACATGGATACTAAGCAAGAACTAAGATACTACCATGTAAACAAGATCATAACAAGAGATAATGTAGTTAGGGTTAGAAGTTATGCAACCCGCCTTAAGCAACTTCAAGCTCATAGCTCCAAGCACCACCAAGCAAGGAAGATGGAGACTCCAAGGCTATCAGCCACCACTTGCTTCTCCAAAGGGGTGTCGGCCTCCAAGCTTGCTTCTACAAGGGGGTATCTGCCACCAACTAGCAAGGAGAGGGTTGTATCGTGCAACAAGGTGGAGAGGAACTAAATGACCAAAGGGACCCTAAGCTAAGGAAAGGAACCACCTATATAGAAGGAAAGGGAGGAGAAAACAAGGTTCGTCTAAGCAAGGTGTCGCTTGCCTAGGGACACTTGTCCTAGTGCACGAGCCACCACTCTAGCAAGCTCTATACACATGTCCAAGATATGTTCCAAGTGTCCACTAAACAAGGTCAAGGTTAGGTCAAGCATCATGGGCGACACAACAACTTGCTCCTAGGGTGACACACCTCATCCCCATGGGTGACACACTCCCTTGGCCGATACACATCTACATCTTGGCCGATACAAGGCTCAACCTAAGCAAAGCAAGACACCTCAAGGCCCAACAAGCTCAACTAGGCCCAAAAGAACTCAAGCAACGAGCCCAAGCCTTCCCCTCTACACAAGAGGAAGCAAAGAGAGGGAGGAACACCTCACAAGGTGGCAAACTTTCCTACAAAACCCTAGACTTGGGTTATTTGCAAGCAACACCTCCAACTCTTCAACAAAGCACAACCAAACCCTAATCACCACCCAAGGTGATTAGCAAGCACCAAAGCACCAAGGTTAAGCAAAACAAATAGGGTAAACCCTAAACGAAGGTCAGGGTCCTTACAGTCGGCATCCCGGAACCGATCCCCAAATGAGGACCCTGCTGGTCATATTTATAGGCACAGGTCTGGCCCTCACGCTTTTGGTGTGAGTCCAAACAGTTTGGTTATAATTGACCAAATAGTCTTGAGATATTTTGCTCCAAACGGTTTAGTTATATTAGACCAAACGGTCTTCAATATCCTTTATCAAATGGTCTTGGAAGAGTATTCTTCAAAACAGTTTAGAAAAATGAACATACAGTCTTAGTATGCACTGACCAAATGGTTTGACAGTCCTTTGATTGTATCGGTCTTGGAGACCATTGCCCAAATGGTTTGGAATACTAAGATATTCAAACGGTCTTGGAAGCAAGCCTCTATCAGTATGCTACTCAGGACTCCAAACGATCTCCAGCAATCAGTCTCTCATTCCTACCAGTTTGGCAATGCTTCTCTTCCAAATGGTCTCATGCGAGAGTGACAAAACAATCTTGGTATACAACAAACCAAATGGTTTTGGACTCTCCCTTTCTCAAACAGTTTGGCTGCAGTGTATCATTCGGTCTTGGAATGAATTCCTTCATTTGATCTGCTACTTTGTCTCTGTTCAGTTTGGAAACCGATTGAATAGCCCAAACGGTCTTCATGATGAGATCATCCGGCTTTGCTCTATAGGTCTTGGAGTGCTCAGCGATCAGACGAACTTGAATGAATCGGTCTGCTGGTGAGTCCCAGTGGTTGTCGTTCTGTCAGTCTTGCAGCCCTATCGATCTTAGTCATCTGTTGCTGACCGAACAGTCTTGGGCGGTGGTGGGCATCGAGGTTGCAGGCGGTGCTTGGCGGTGGAAGCTAGGGTTAAGGCAGGAGGTAGAAAGTGGAAGGAAGAAGATGATGGTGTTGGCGAGAAGGCTACAGTGGTCGGTGGTGGCGCGGTGGTTGCCGGTGCGATGGAGCTAGGGTTCCAGCGGGAGGAAGAAATAGGAAGAGGAAGGGAAGCATGCCCAATGCTGCTGAGTTGCCCAAATGGTTTCGAGCAGGTTGATCAACCGATCTTGAAGACCATATGGAGTTAGAAACCGATTGGATGAAATCGTTTGGGAAAATTGATGGGGACCGTTGATTAGTGATCCAAAGGTGAGGAAAAGCATGCGTTCTGAGACCGAATGGATGAATGGTTAAGACTGATAGGTCGAAACCGAATGGACAAAACCGCTAGGTTAAGACCATTTGGCGAGACTGAATGGTGAGACTAAATGGATGAAACCCAAGATGAGAAAGTTGGGTCCCACTCAAAGGGGTTTGATTTGGATGATGGTTGATTTATATGGTCGAACTTCATCATGACCTGCATAAAATTGATATAAATCTGGTAAATAATCTTGATAATTTAATTAGTCCAGAAATCTTGCATTTTGTGAGATTAAGGAGATGAAATTGAAAGCATTGAATCAAATTTGTCCCAAAAAGGTGACCTAAAATCATTATGAATATGCATTCATCAAAAGACCCCAAACTTCAACGTTGTTCGTCCTCGAGTAACACAAAATCTGAAACAGTCGCCAAATGGATACTTTCTGATCATGTGATTACCTCCTCTTCACATGATGATTATCCCTTTCTGCTTACCAAGCATCTAAACCTCCTGAGACCACTGAACACATCTAACCATATCTTCGTTCCTTGGTTTGCTTTCCAACTTCACTTCCTCCTCACTTTTTCCAACAACAAGCATGTCAAAGAGTTTTGTAAGAGTCCAGAGATACACGCAGAACAACAAGTGTGCATATGATCTGACACTGGTGTATTTTAGGGTGGTGGAGGCATTTCTTGTGCCATTAGGTAGAAAAGGGAGTGAAGGGAGGTATGGAAGGAAGAAATAAATCTCTCCTCTATTTGACTCAAGATTTTTATTATATTATTTGCAATTTCATTTATTGCATATTTTTTGTGTGAATCTCTCATCTATTCGAATCGAGATTGCATTTCTCTTTTAGTGTGCTTTGACATCTTTTCTTGGTGGTACACCCCTATTAATTTGCGAGGGGTATGGAAGAAGCGGATATAGAGGGAAGTGGAGTGCCACCTCCGAACTTAGGGTTCGACACTATTTTGGCTATTTTTGTTTATTTTTGATGGATGGAGGGGTATGAAGATGATAGAAGAAGTGTAGAAGAGAGTTCAGATCCGAATGCAACTTGATTTACAATTCTGTGCATCGGGTCGTTCTCTTTATCGTACTTTGCTCAGATAATGACTTGATGAGGATCTAGTGGGGATTCCATGTTGTTGTTCCACTAGTCAGTTAGGAAGCACAATGTGCTTGATCCCTATCAGTTCATTAGACACTTACCTCTTTTGCATAAAGATCATGATGCTAGGATTCATAAGCTTCACAAGATGATTTCAATCAAAAGGCTAGTTTTCAGAAGAAGGTCCTTTTGAGGATCTGCTCCGAATAAGGAGGGTATAATGATTCAAAATGCGTAGAGGTTTAAAAAGTTTCAAAAATTTATCCAATATCTGTTCAAAAATCTTTTGAAAGACTTTAAATTTTGAAAATTTTATTTGAAAAATTTGAAAATTTTAGTAAAAAATGCAACGTTGAAATCTTAAGTCTTGAAATAGATGGGTGAAGGTGGAAAGTAAAGTACGTACCACCCACTCTCCACCCCAAAATTAGAAATTTGCTCATTCCGAGCCAACTCTAAATCCGAGATGGAGGGGCAAGTTCATGATGTGGTTGCGTTCTAATTAGCACGTTTCCTCCATCTGAAAATCTCAAACAAAAAGACTATTCAGAACTCAAGATAGCATCTCGCGATGCAATTTTATTTTGTGTGAAATTATCTAAAAAGTAAAAACAAAATTAAGGAAAAATTATAATTTGAAATTAAAACTAAATACGAATTTATTTATCAGGTTGCCTCTCGACAAGTGCCTTTGTTTCATGTCGATGGCTTGACTTGGTTTCTTCAACTTTCATGGTGGATATGTTGGATTGGTGAGATCTAGCATCGTTTCAGAGCTTGTATCAGTAGAGGTGAAATATCTCTTCAAGCGTTGACCATTTGCCACAAATTCACATGACTTTTCACTCCATAAAGAGAAAGCACCATGTGGGTAGATGCTCTTGACAATGTAAGGCCCCGACCAGCGAGAATGGAGTTTTCCTGGGAATAACCTCAATCTAGAATTGAATAGAAGAACTTGGTCTCCCACTTATATGTCCTTTCTTTTTAGATGGCCGTCATGCCAAAGTTTTGTGCATTCTTTATAGATTCGTGCATTATCGTAAACTGTCATTCAGAGTTCTTCCAGCTCCTGGAGTTGCAGAATCCTAGCTTGGCCTGCTTTCTTCATATCAAAATTGAGTTATTTAATTGCCCATGCACATGCTTTGTGTTCAAGTTCAATAGGTAGGTGGCAAGCCTTTCCATATATTAATCTAAATGGTGTAGTTCCAAGGGGAGTTTTGAAAGCAGTTCGGTGGGCCCACAATGCGTCATTGACTTTCGTTGACCAATCTTTCTGATTGTGGCCTACAGTCTTTTCCAGGATAGCCTTGAGTTGATGGTTAGAGACCTCTACCTATCCACTCATTTTTGGATGGTAGGGTGAGGATACCTTGTGTGTTACACCATACTTTCTCAGTAAAGCTTCAAAGCTTCTTTCAAGAAAATGAGACCCTCCGTCCGATATCACAGTTCGTGGTGCTCCAAAATGGGGGAAAATAATATCTTTGAATAATTTGATGATAGGTTTGGAATCACTAGTAACAGTTGGTATAACTTCAACCCATTTCGATACGTAGTCCACCGCCACTAGGATGTATAAAAATCCATGAGAAGATGGGAATGGACCCATGTAGTCCACCCCCCAAACATCAAATATCTCTACTTCTTGCCATAGGCTCAGCGACATCTCATCTCTTTTTGTTATGTTTCCTAATCTTTGACATTTGTCACATGATAAGACAAAGTCATGGGAATCTTTGGATATGGTTGGCCAAAAGAAACCACATTGCAAAACCTTCAAGGCAATCTTTTTAGAGCTCATATGTCCTCCAACTATCCTTGAGTGACATTGCTCCAGGATAAGTTGAGCTTCTTCCTCAGCAATACACCGTCTGTATAGACCATCAACACATAGTTTGAAAAGGTACGGCTCATCCCAGTAGTATTGTTTCACATCATGCAAACATTTCTTCAGTGCATTTCCAGTGCATTGAGGATGGATAATCTCAGCAGCAAGGTAGTTCACATAATCAGAATACGATAGTGTAACATCTGAGACCTTCATTAGTTGATCATTTGGAAGGGAATCATTAATCAGAATCTTCTTGGTATCCAGAGTGTGGATGCGACTGAGGTGATCTTCTACCACATTTTCTGTACCCTTTTTATCTCTTATCTCCAAATCCAATTCTTGCAATAGGAAAATCCATCTAATTAGCCTGGGTTTTGCATCTTTCTTTGTCAAAAGGTAACAGATAGCAGCATGATCTATGTAGACAATAACTTTTGAACCAATAAGGTAGGATCTAAATTTGTCAAAGGCATATACAACTTCCAGAAGTTCTTTCTCCATAGTAGCATAATTCCTCTGAGCTTCATCGAGGGTCTTCGATGCATAATAGATCACATAATGTTTCTTTTCTATGCATTGTCCCAAGACAACACCCACATCATAATCACTTGCATCACACATAATTTCAAAGGGGTGGTCCCAATCGGGAGCTCTGATGATGGGTGTAGTAGTAAGGGCATGTTTCAGTTTGTTGAAACTTTTAACACATTCTTCGTCAAAATTGAATTCAGAATCCTTTACTAACAGATTTGTCATCGGCTTGGTTATCTTTGAGAAGTCCTTTATAAACCGTCTATAGAAGCCTGCATGACCTAGGAATGATTGGAATTCCTTTACATTGACAGGGATGGAGAGCTTGGAAATCACTTCGATTTTGGCCTTATCGACTTTGATCCCTCTATTGCTGACCCTATGGCCGAGGACAATGCCTTCCCTTACCATAAAGTGACACTTCTCCCAATTTAGCACAAAGTGTGCTTCTTCACATCGTTTGAGAACAAGGGAGAGGTGTTTTAGACATGAATCAAATGAGTCTCCGTTCACAGAAAAGTCATCCATAAAACTTCCATAATTGTTTCAGTGAGACCAACGAATATGGCAGCCATGCAACACTGGAATGTTGCAGGTGCATTACAGAGGCCGAATGGCATTCTTCTAAATGTGTATGTTCCGAATGGGCAGGTGAAAGTAGTTTTCTCCTGGTCATCTGGATGTATAGGTATTTGATAGAATATAGAGTAACCAACGAGGTAACAAAAGTATTCTTGATGAGCCAACCATTCTAATACTTGATCAAGAAAAGGCATTGGAAAATGATCCTTTTGAGTTGCCTTGTTTAACTTCCTATACTCAATGCACATCCTCCACCCTGTGACTATTCAAGTGGGGATGCGTTCATTGTTTTCATTTCGTATCACAGTTGTTCCACATTTCTTCGGGACTACATGCACTGGGCTCACCCATGGTGAGTCAGATATCAGATAGATTATTCCAGCAGTGAGTAGTTTAATGACTTCGTGACAGACTACTTCCTTCATATTTGGATTCAATTTCTGTTGATGTGCAATAGTTGGCTTGTGATCTTCCATCATAGGGATCTTGTGCATACACAATGCTTGAATAACCCCAGTGAGGTCACTCATTTTGTAACCGATGGCTTTCTTTCTTTCCCTTAGTTCTTTTAGGAGTTTATCTTCTTGCTCGGTCGTTAGATCAGAATTTATAATAACTGGACAAACCTTGAGATCATCCAGAAACACATACTTTAATCCCTCGGGTAGGGGCTTCATTTCGGGGGCCTTTGGTTTTTCACATGTTTCTTCAGTGGCTTCCACAACCTTGAGTTCTTCAAAAGTAGCTTTAACATCTTCTTCCGCAGTGTCAAGGTCAAGAACACACTCTTTAACTTGTTCATTGATGGAATTATTAGAAAATGGGTTTGTTAGAGTTACTTCTAAAGGATCGTCTTGTTCATATTCCTCTTGTGCGAAGAGTGACATATGCTCAATGCAGTCATCTTCATGCATGCTTGGTCTTCGCATGCTTTTAAAAACTTTGAATTCGAGAGTTTCTTTACCAAGTCTGAGCAACAATGTTCCTACTTGAACATCAATTAGAACTCTTGCAGTGGAAAGGAACAAACGTCCAAAGATGAGAGGATATCTTGGGTCTTCTTTTATGTCCATGATGACGAAGTCATACGAAACATAGGAATCTTTTCCTATCTTGACATGTACATACTCAATAATTCCTAACGGGTGTTTTATTGAATTGTCTGCGAGTTGTATGGTCATTCCAGTTGGGAGAAGTTCAGCAAACCCTAGACTTTTGCAAAGGCTGAGTGGCATGATGGAGATGCTAGAACCAAGGTCTTCCAGTCCCTTCTTGCATGAAGAATCACTGATATGGCAGGAAATCCCAAAAGATCCTGGATCTTTCTGCTTCTTTGGCATCTTACTCTAGATGATATCTAAAGTAGTTTTAGCTAACTTGACTGTCTCATATTCTTCAGTTATATATTTCCTGGTGAGGAGTGACTTTAAGTACTTTTTCCAGGCTGGTATCTCAGCCAGCGCATCCAAAAAGGGTATATCAACATGAAGTTTCTTCATAGCTTCTTTAAACTTATTGAACCAAGTACCAAGCTTGGTTTGCCTTAAACGAGCAGGGAATGATATACGAGGCTTGTATATAGGAATATTAGGTTCTGGTGTTTCAGTTTATTCATCAATAGGTTTCTTAGGACTTTCCTTGTCTGTCTTATCAGCAATTACTGGTTCTTTTGGTTGAGACTCCAGAGTTATGGAGTCTTGTATAATCGCGGGTTCATCCTCATATGTAATAACTACAGGTGGCATGACAGGAAGATCAGAATAGTCCTTTCCTGACCTGGTAGTGACCACCTTCAGTTGTTCTGGGTGCTTAGGATTGTTTTTCAGTTGGCCAGCAAAAACCCCAACTGGTCGCTTAATGCTAGCTGCAAGTTGAGCTAGTTGGGATTCAATAGCCTTCTGCTGAGCTTGTTGGTTAGCTATCATAGTTTGCTGAGTTTGCAACATCTTTTCAATGGCTGATAGCTTGTCATCAGGTGAGATGGGACCGACTTGTTTTCCTTGAGGTTGATTAAGATTCTGGTACTGAGAATTGTTTTGATAATTATTCAAGTTCCTATTCTGAAAGCTTCCCTTGAAATTTTCTTGATTTCCAAAATTCTGTTGTTGATTATACTGGAATCTTGGTGGGCCTCGTGGTTGATTGTTCGAACCAAATTGATGTGAGTTTACTGCTCCACAGGGGTTTCCATATTGAAACCCTGGATGGTTCCTATTTTGATTCGGATTGTAATAATCTTGACCAGGTATGGTATTAACAACATTAAGATTTTCCATTTGACCATTATCTCCTTGTCCACATACGTTTCTTAGAACAACATCGTAAAGAACATTTCATGCTAAAGTGGAATGATCAGTTTCTTTACATGCTGCACAGAATAGAGAAGCAGACTTGATTTGTTCTTATTGTTGAGTGGGCGAACGTCCTCTTCCAATTGCAGCAAGAGATGATTCAATATGGTCTTGCTTGGAAACTAAGAGTTTTAGGGTTTCAGCGATAGACTTGTACTTGGGAGTAGCTTCATCCATAGCTACTTTCAAGACTCCTTTACCTACAGATCTACCCCAATTAGCTTGATTTTTAGCTCCAAGGGTGATGACCATCCATGCGCTGTCATAACTTTGACGCATAAAGTTTCCTCCAGATGAGGAATCTAAAAATCTTTTGATTTCATCGTCCACACCCTTATAGAAAATTTTGATGAGTTGGTTCTTAGGAATTCCATGGTGTGGACACTTGCATAGAATCTCTTTGTATCTATCCCATGCTTCAACAAGGGTTTCTCCAGGGACTTGAGTAAAATTTGTTATCTGCCCCCTAATTTCATAGGTAAGAGAAGGAGGGTAAATTTTTTCCAGAAAAACATTTTGGAGTTATTCCCAAGTGGTGATGGGTTCGCTCTGCAATGAGTTGTACCAGCTTATTGCTCTATCAGAAAGTGAATACTTGAAGAGATGGAGGCTGATGGCATCATCCGATACTCCATTTTGCTTTGTCATAGAACATAGATCAATAAACCTCAAAAGATGTTCCTGACTATCCTCTCCTTGTTTGCCATAGAATGGACTGTTTTGAAGCAATGTGATCCAATGCGCCCTAATCTCAAAATTGGCAACATTGATGGGAGGAGCTTGTACTGGATGATGAACATTCACAACCTTGGGGATTGAGAACTCTCTAAGATCCTTTTGTAGTTCTACTGCTTGTGCTGCTTGAATTTCTTGTTGAACCGTAGCTCTAGCTTCTTGCATGAATCTTTCTCTCTGTGCATTAATGGCTTGGGCCACCCTTCAGGCTATTTGACGAGGCAAATATCGCACTAACAAATTCACTCGGGGTTAAAATCCCCAAGATTTTACCAAAACCTTGTGCAATAATACCACCCGCAAGCGGACGGGTCTTATCACAATATAGTTAAGGATCGAATCCCAAGAGACCACGTTTTTAAGAATCTTTGTTAGTCGAATATATCTCAAGTGAGACTAATATTTAAAACGATTGTTTCAGTTGAGGTTAATTAAACTAAATGCAAGAAAGTAAAAGAGCAGAATTATAGTTTGTTCTAGATTAACGATATGGAATTGCTGGTATGGTGTCGGGTTTCACCACCACTGCACATGCAAACACATCCAAACACATAACATCCAGGCAAGCATCTAACTATCCAAAGGGAACTACTGCGAACCCTCCCGGAGGGATGTTTAGGCCCATGTAAGCATCCCCTTAGGCATTAAATTTCTCATCGCCATCCGGATCATGCACTTACGGTTCCGAAGATACAACATCCAACTAAGGTTGTGGCCCTCCCTGAGGGATGTTTCTTCCTATTGAGCCATTCTTGCTTGGTTCTCTCTGATCTGATGATGAAAAGTTCTATCTATCTCAGGATCAAAGCTCGCTATGAGTCTGGGACTATCCAAACGGTGCATACACTATGCTTTGGGTTGTTCCTGAAATGGAAAGATCTCTCTGAAGTAAGGGTGATGGAATAGAATAAAATTCAAGTAGATGATCAATGGTTTCAAAGAGAAAAAGTAAAATCCTAGATTAACCTTAAAAGAACTAGATTTGACTAACTGATTCCGTTGTCCCCGACAACAGCGCCAGAATTTGACGTGGCAAATATCGCACTAACAAATTCACTTGGGGTTGAAATCCCCAAGCTTTTACCAAAACCTCGTGCAATAATACCACCCACAAGCGGACGGGTCTTATCGCAGTATAGTTAAGGATCAAATCCCAAAGGACAACGTTTTTAAGAATCTTTATCAGTCAAATCTAGCTCAAGTAAGACTAATATTTAGAACGATTGATTTGGTTGAGGTTAATTAAACTAATAGAAGGAAAGTAAATGAGCAGAAAGAAAGTTTGTTTTAGATTAAATGATATGGAATCGCTGGGATGGTATCATGTTTCACCACCAATGCACATGAAAACACATCCAAACACATAACATCCAGGCAAGAATCTAACTATCCAAATGGAACTGCTATGAACCCTCCCGGATCATACACTTATGACCTCAAGGAACCCCATTCTATTTCTAGTCCGGGAGTCAACCACGCTAATCGACATGCATGTAGGGAATTAGTCTGCAAGCAAACATCGACGATTAACAAGAAGATACAACATCCAACTAAGGCTGTGGTCCTCCCTGAGGGATGTTTAGACTACAGAAGCGTCACCGTTGGCTAGATGGCTCGTCCCCTCACGGATCACACACTTGCGACCTCAAGGAACCCTATCAGATTTCTCATCAAGGAGTCTACCTCATTAATCGACATTCTATACTATGAAGATAAGAACAATATGAAAGCAAGCAGGTAATCAACTACAAGCATATAAAAAGCAACAAAATGAAGAGTTATATACATTACCTTGGAATGTTAAATGACAAGACATGAATGCATGGGCAGCGGGGCTAGTCCCCGCACCCCAACGAAAGTGGACTACTCGCTCATGATGCGAGAAACAAGAAGAATAAGAAAGAGAGAGGATTCCACCATGAGCATGATGTAGAAGGTGGTCGCAGCTCGGTGAAGATGATGCGGTCTTCTACATTGTGTCGGAGCAGATCTGGATGAAGAACGAGGGATGCCAAGACAGACTGGGCAGTCTTTCTCACTCCTCCTTCCTTCTCTTCTTGGTCTCCTTGATTGCAATACGAGCGGTAGGTGAAACAACAATAGTATCACTGAACTGGATCAGCCCTGTGTACAGCCAGCCTGTCGGCATCCCAGAACCGATCCCCAAATGAGGACCCTGCTGGTCCTATTTATAGGCACATGTATGGCTCTTAGGCTTTTGGTGTGAGTCCAAACGGTTTGGTTATAGTTGACCAAACGGTCTTGAGATATTTTGCTCCAAACGGTTTAGTTATATTAGACCAAATGGGCTTCAATATCCTTTATCAAATAGTCTTGGAAGAGTATTCTTCAAAACAGTTTGGAAAAATGACCATACGGTCTTAGTATGCACTGACCAAACAGTTTGACAGTCCTTTGGTTCTATCGGTCTTGGAGACCATTGCCCAAATGTTTTGGAATACTAAGATCTTCAAATGGTCTTGGAAGTAATGCTCTATCGGTCTGCTACTCACGACTCCAAACAGTCTCCAACTATCAGTCTCTTAGCCCTACCAGTTTGGCAATGCTTCTCTTCCAAACGGTCTCATGCGAGAGTGACCAAACAGTCTTGGTATATACCACACCAAATAGTTTTGGACTCTCCCTTGCTCAAACAGTTTGGCCGTAGTGGATCATTCGGTCTTGGAATGAATTGCTTCATTCGGTCTGCTACTTTGGCTCTATTCGATTTGGAAACCGATTGAATATCCCAAACGATCTTCGTGATGAGATCATCCGACTTTGCTCTACCGGTCTTGGAGTGCTCAACAATCAAATGACCTTGGATCAATCGGTTTGATGGTGAGCCCAAGTGATCGTTGCTCTTTCGGTCTTGCAGCCCTATCAGTCTTGGTCATCTATTGCTGACCGAACGGTCTTAGGCGGTGGTGGCAGTGAGGTTGCAGGCGGTGCTTGGCGGAGGTAGCTAGGGTTAAGGTAGGAGTTAGAAACTGGAAGGAAGAAGATGATGGCGTTAGCGAGCAGGCTGCAGTGGTCAGTGGTGGCGCGGTGGTTGCCGGTGCGATGGAGCTAGGGTTCTGGCGGGAGGAAGAAGAAGCAAGAGGAAGGGAAGCATGCCCAATGCTGCTGAGTTGCCCAAATAGTTTCGAGCAGGTTGCTCAACTGATTTTGAAGATCGTATGGAGTTAGAAACCGATTGGATGAAAGCATTTGGGCAAATTGATGGGGACCATTGATAAGTGATCCTAAGGTGAGGAAAAGCTCACGTTCTGAGATCGAATGGATGAATGGTTAAGACCGATAGGTCGAAACTAAATGGGCGAAGCTGCTAGGTCAAGACCGTTTGGCGAGACCGAATGGTGAGACCGAATGGATGAAACCTAGGATGCGAAAGGTGGGTCCCACTCAAAGGGGTTTGATTTGGATGATGGTTGATTTAGATGGTCGAACTTCATCATGACATGCATAAAATTGATATAAATCTGGTAAATAATCTTGATAATTCAATTAGTCCAGAAATCTTGCCTTTTGTGAGATTAAGGAGATGAAATAGAAAGCATTGAATCGAATTTGTCCCAAAAAGGCGACTGAAAATCATGATGAATATGCATTCATCAAATTGCCAATTTATATGCGATTGAGAAACATGGTGAAACAATCGCTTCACTGAGTGAACTGATCTTCTCGCATGTGAACTGACTGGCTCACTTGTGAACTGACTGGTTCACTGCTCGTAGGTTGCAAATTTGTGATATTTTGGAACCTTCCACTCCTACAGAGACTGAGAACCCTGACCCTAACCCCTTCTATAAATAGAGGGGTATTAGGCGCTTCCACTACAAAAAAATTGGCCTTTGTTGAAGAACATTTGTGAGGAACCATAGATTGTGAATAATGATGGCTATTTGTGAGGGCTCATTCTTCAAATATGGGACCAAATCCCTCAACCGTTTTTATAACATCTTTACAAATACTAATCCCTCACAAATACATTAGTCACTAATCATCCCTTGAAAAATACCATGACAAATGATTCCCTCCATCTCATATCCCTTCCCTCCATCTCATTTCCCTTCCCTCCATTCTAAAATACAACATTTGGATATCAAAATTAAAAAGGAAAACAAAAACCCTCCCCACTCGTCCCTCTGCACAATGATGAACTAGGGAAGCACTGATCACCTGCCACTCGTCCTCGGTGCCTCCTTGATTCCATCGACCATGCCTTCAGTCCGTCGACCAGGCCTCCCTCACTCCACAGACAGGGTCTGCTCCAGCTTAATGCCGCCCAGCCTCAACAACCCTACGACCCCAGTCGATTAGCATTTCCCAAATCCCACCGGTCGCACCCAGCTGCAACCGCACCTACCTCCCGGACGACGCCCCAACTACCTCCCGGACGGCGCCCCAACTGCTCCTGCCACCCCAACTACAGCAGGTCATAACTCCAATCGTCGGCCGGCTTCCAATTCCACGGCCAGGAGTAGCCATATCGTGCCGGATCCCAGCGAAACCAGCAGCACCCGACTCAGGTGGCGCCCAGCAGGAGCTCTGAACCTACTTCAACCTTGGATCAAGCTACTGGTCTCTTTTCCTTGATCTGACACCCATAAGTTGCCCAACCACCTCTGCTCCAGTTCTTCTCTTGCAACGTCCATTGTTCTTCTTCTCCAGTTTTAATCTCGTTGCTTCTGTCCATTGACCGGAAGCGTGGGAAAATGTACTGCTACTAAAACTGCATCTTTTTTCTGTGCTACTTGTTTTATTATTCTCTTGCAACTGTTGTGCTTGCTTGTTGTTATGCTGTTTGATTCAATCATGTGTTGGTCATTTAGTTTTAGGTAACGATTCCAATGTGCATCCTTCTTCATGTGTATCCCAAATTTGAGTTCACTGTAATGTACTGTTCACTGCCAATGCTTGCTTATTTCTTCATATGTGTATCCCAATAGTTTACTGTAATCTGTTAATTACTGCCAGTGTTTGCTTCTTTCTTCATTTGCGTATCCAAATTTTGAGTTTCCTATAACGTATCTCCTATTTACATAAAATAGCCATATAAATTAAATCTCAAACCTTATAGCCTTCATTTGGAACTCACATTGTGATGTTTGATAAATGGGTAATATTACTATGGACTGAGAATGGGTTGATGTTTAAAAATAGACATGTAGTAAGCTAAGTGTAATGATTTATTAAAATTATATGGGTCAAATGGAATATGTAAGAGTCTAGTCACCACTTAATTTTGTTTTTGGTTGTAAGTATAATATAGCCTGGTGTTTTTGCATTTTGCAGAGGCACACTAAGTCATTGTCAACATCTCAGATCTGGTTGAGAAGTCTAGGCAGAAACCTTAAGAATGAATGGGTGTTCTTAGTAATGTGGGTTCCTCCTAAAACAACAGTTGGATATATTATATGTCTTTTTTCCTTTACCCCCTCCATCTAAAATAATACCCTTTCTGTAACATGTGGTTGTGATCCTTTGGTAAGTGCAGCTCTGTACTTAGAGATTAATTAAAGGCCGACTGCCCAGGGCTCCCATGTGACACATCCATTCCTAATATAATAGTTGGCACTTTGGAGATCTTTGTCATGGATGGAGGATGCTCAGCTGTGGTGAACTTCTCTGCATCTTCCATCCATGCCAAAGATCTCCTAAGAGCCAACTATTATATTAGGAATGGATGTGTCCCATGGGAGCCTTGGGCAGTCGGCCTTTAATTAATCTCCAGGTACAGAGCTGCACTTAGCAGAGGATCATTATCATATTTATTGGCTTTTAGGGCCTGCATCACAACCACATGTTAAAGAAAGGGAATTATTTTAGATGGAGGGGGAAAACAAAAAAAGACAAATATACAAATGTTGTTTTAACAACAAAGGGATCAAGGAGGAACCCACATTACTAAGAACACCCATTCGTTCTTGAAGCTTCTGGCTAGACTTCTCAACTAGAGCAGACCTTTTGTTGAATGCATGTCTGAAGCTTTCCATGGTCATGACAGACATTCTATTGATGCTAAGCGTGCACAAAGATGGTATGCTACTAACTTATAATGATACATATCATACAAGTGAACCAGAAGTTACATTCATTTTACGCCCATGATTTAGTGCTTCTATGCCCATCATTTGATTTTTAAAGATACCAAACTTATTTACATATCATTTCAGTTTCCATTGGAGACTAGAACTTTGTAATTCTACTATGTCCGCCAATCAAAAATTCTGGTCCTCTTCCTTTTCACTTCCTACTTCTATCTGTGATGAAGTGGAAATAATTATTATAAATTTCTTGTGGGGATAGTGTGAAGGCAAGAATGATATCCATCTTCTTAAGTGGGATGATGTAACCATCTTCTTAAGGTAGTCTATGGATCAAATTGATCCATGAGAAATACCTTCTTAAGGATTCTATCTAAAATATTGATATCTATGGTCAACTTTCTTGGTATTTAATTCAGATGATCATACATCTGAATTTAAAATCCTATTACGAAAGATTGCTAGAAACAACATCTCAGTGATGAACAACCTAAAAAAAGAGGGTTTTTCTATACTTCTATATGTTTTCTGTGTAGAAGTTCTAATGAATTTATCATTCATTTATTCTTTAATTGCCATGTAGCTGATTTCATCGGGGTAAGGCTGTTGAGTGTAAACTCATTGATAGGATTCCCCTGTATATTTACAAAGTTAATCAAAAGTATATACATTTTTAAATGTGTTTATTGTACTCCCAGGTTGGAGGCTATTGCTACTCATCTATGTATCCAAATTGCCATTTTTCGGAAGTGGGTATTTTCCTCTTTTGATATCTAGCAGCTATCAATGAAAGTAATCTTTTTAGATGGGATAGACACTTCTACAATGTTTCTCTTGGGAGGAAACTTCTTTTCTTCTGTAGTGGTTGGTATATATGAACTGTTTTCTTCTGCTAGTCTATTGTTCTGCTGGTTTACAGTCTCCTACTATCATAATTTGAGTGTTGTGTTATTAACAAGATACCAAACAATGAAATTGTCCCTGTTGTCCTGGTCTGCATGTCATATGTTCTATCTTGGTTGGTGTTAAGTCTTATGCAGCTGACTTATTTTAAGTATTTCAGTTCTTAATTTGATGAGATGTTATACATGATATCATATACTTATATGTTTAAGTATTTCAGCTGACTTATAGGGACAGTTAGGTATTTGTCTCATAATGCTTGTTATAAGTAATAACAATATGTTGATATCAGATCTAAGAAGAAATAGATTGTCAGTGCCTTTATGCATAGAGATCTGCTACAATATTGAGATTCTATGGGATATGTTGGACATAACCCATAGCATAAGGACCACACACAACTTTGAATCTCCTTTGGTAGAGTCTAAATAGCCATGCGTCAAAATACTCCTTTGTAGTAGAGAAATCGCCTAGTTTGAGAAGAGAAGCTGTGTAGCTAGTCTGACAGTATAAGTAGCCCTTGTAATCGAGTATATGTTGAGACATGTGAGCAAAAGTTAATGGATGGATCTGTGAACTATTATTGATTAGGTGGGTACCTATGCTATTGCAGTTCTTGAAGGATTTTTCTTGAAGGATGTTTCTTCTGCCTCTTTTTTTGCTTCTTGTATATTGATAGACTTCATGTATGTCTTCTCCCTTCCCTCCCCTTTTCTCTTTTTCCTTTTTCATGTTGTATATTCGACCCCCTTTTGCTGCAATTGTTGCAAAAAAATCAGTCCTTTTATACTACTGTTTCTTTGATTTTTTTCTATTTCCTCTTGTGTCTCCTATTCTAGCTTCTTTTCTTTTCTTTTTTTGCAATTTCTCCTTCATTTCCTGTTCCTGCTATTGCATCTAAATTTTTGTTACTTCTATGTCCCCTCTTATTTCTATTTCCTTGTTACTCATATCAGAAATTCAGATTCTTACTTGCATCTCCTGCTCGCACGTCTACTAGACTACTAGTATCACTTCTATTTGCAAGTTTTCTTCTACTTTTTCTTACTTATTCTTGATCCTACATGACTACATCTCCTACATGACTACATCTCAAACAGTTGTTCCTCTACTTATTATATATTTTCCTTCATGTAGATGGATTTTCTAATAGATCGGAGTTGGATGTATATTGGGAACAGAGTGCGAAGTGATGTATTCAAGGCAGGATTACGAAAGTTCATTGAGTTTGCTCTTATCCATCAGAGACCAACCAGACAGGGGAAATTAATATGTCCTTGCAAGGTATGTTTGAACAGATACCTTAAAACAGAGGAGGAGGTATTCTCACATGTATTACAAAAAGGATTTGTGCATAGCTATGATGTTTGGACGTTTCATGGGGAGGTGATTGGTAGGAGCAATCCTGTTGTGGCACCAAACATGCCTAGCACCGACAATATGCATCAGATGTTGGAGGATTTGTTTGGTATGGGTGACACAACAAATGACCACTCTACTGAAGCTACAGAGGAACCTGCAAATGTAGATGCACAAAGATTTTACAAGCTACTAAAAGAGGCAGATCAACCACTCTATAGAGGTTGTACAAGTCATTCTAAGCTATCGTATTTGGTTGCCTTGCTATTTCTGAAGGAGGAATCTGGATGGTCCAATGATTCTTTCACAAAGTTGTTACAGTTGATTGTTTCAGGATTTCCCAAGATTGGATCTAAGTTGAAAGTAGCCGGGGTCTTCAACATATTGAGACAGAAATCTCCCTTTAAACCACGGATCTTTCCACAATTTCACATCAGTCCCCTTTCCAATGTGGAATTGGACATTATAGAGATATCTATCTCTTATATTGAGGATGTTCTTCCACATCCAGCTATTGGCTTGCTTATATTGAGGATGGTTTCATATAACTTGCATGTATACCTATCTACTTTTTCTAATTATATGTTTCTTATGGTTTAGAAAATTTCCGAGATCAACAAGGCAAACAAAGCAAAAAAAGTGATGGATCATACCACAGGATCAAAGCCATGGAGTTGTTATCGGGCAGAAATGGTATTAATAATGGATACTTGTCTTTCTTAGTAGGATTTGAACATATAACATGGACAATTATTATGTTATCTATCATGTGTAGGTCAGTGAAGATCAACCCGTTGTGCCTCTTAACAAATTTTTGGAAAAAGTTTACGACAAAAGCCCACAAGTGGTTAGAAAATGGATATTTGCTTTCCTATGATGTCTACAAAGCTACATATGCTTAGATATCTCAATTTAAGCTTTCCTTTTATGATGCTTTCTAATTACAGCTTGAAATCTCTGATATCGTGGAAAACCAAGTAGCAAACCAAGAAGAAATAGATCCTAGAAGTGTTGATAATCTAACACGTGCTTCTTATTTGCAAGTTTTAAATCCTTCCAAAAAGGCTAGGATCCGAGGTGTTGGAATTGGGCACAGAGATAGGACATAGGGGAAAAGCTGCCCGTATAAGATATGAAATGCTTCTTGAGGAAAGCAATGCAAACGATGTATGTTGGATTATAACTAAACTTGAACTATTAGTTACAACTAGTCTATTAGATTGATGTTTGTAATTTGTTTTCTATTTCAGGATAAACTTAAGGAACTTGAAGAAATAGTAAATGGATTGAAGAACTCCGTCTCCCAATTAATGACTTGGTATAATCAATCATAGGTAACTCAGATTCAGTTGTCTATGTCAATGTAATATATAATTTTTTTTGACATTGTTGATGTATTTGTTATAGGATGGCGGTATTAATGTTGATTGTGTAGCTGAAACCCCAATCAGAATACTATAGGTGTCTTACACATGCAAAGTGGCACAAATAGGTCGGATGTGGGTTCTTTTCACATACAAGACAATACAAGTAATGGTGCAGATGTAGGCATGTTTCCCAGCCAAAATAGTTCAAGCGGGGATGACTTAGGAAGACTTTCTAGACAAAGCAATTCAAGCAATTCAAGGGAGACAGGAGTAGGCATGCTTTCCATACAAGGCAATTCAAGGGAGAATGGAGTAGGCAGACTTTCCATACAAGGCAATTCAAGGGAGAATGGAGTAGGCAGGCTTTCCATACAAGGCAATGGACATCCACGGATCTTTCAGCCACAGGTAACTCATTACAGCTATAGATTATTTTCAATATTCATACACATAAGAATATTAACATGTACACTTTATTAAAGGCTGCAGTTGAAAGTTGGTCCCCTTCTTCTGGTAATAATCAACAAAGTTATCCTCAAATGCAGAACACACCAACCACATCTTCATCGGTGTCTTTCACACCAAGAAATCAGCGTTTAAATCCTGTAAGTAATTCATTTCAGCTTATCTACATTTTAGCCATATCTTGGTCAAGCCTCAATTCATAATATTTCAGATACAAAGTTTATAGTGACTTTTCTTTAGTCAGTGCTGAAGAAGTTGCACATGTTTCGTCTAAACTTTGAATCAAACCTCTGTTTTCTAGACTATCTAAATAACTAATAGTTGAGTAATTAATATAGAGTGGTCGTTCCAGATTTTGCTTAGGAACAGAGTGAATCTTTTGCCTACTTCTGAGTGGACCAACACTCTCTAGGTTATACCTGCTTGTGCACCAACACTCCACGAACTTTAAAGATGGCAGTAATTGTGATGATGATAACTGTTATTGCCTACTATTTCTGCTCCAGATGCCCTTGTCCCCTGCTTGTCCCCTTCTTTGGAGTCATTTTCTTAAGGGGCTGTTGATATTAATAACCTTGGGAATGGCCACTCTCTGTATGGGCTAACTCTATCTACTTTGTTTTTAACTTTTGGCTGTCCAAGCTGCTCCAAATTGTTGGGAATTGTTCAAAAACATATATTTGTTATTCTTATTATTCTGCGTTGTAATATGGGTCTGAATTGGTTTGTGGCCCTTTCCTTGTTGAGTTCAACTCTAATTATGAATTTGTTTCTGTTCATATATATATTATACATGTATGTCTGCACGTATATATCTGTATATATTGAACAATAGGGTTTGCTTGATAGAAAATGTGCCTCCTTGCCTAGGTATATTTCTTTACGAGTATAAACGTTTATTAATAGCTACATATCATCATATTGAATGGGAAAATGAGGGAAAGGGCAATCAGGATCATAAAAAAATGGATTGCTTTGCTGAGGATGTAATTGAATAGACAATGTATTGAACTGCATAATAGCACACATAATATTTACTGGAATTTCTTTACTGGAATATGTTCACTTATATAGATTGGAAGATTAGATTCATGTATTATATGAATCAAAGTTTATGTTTATTTTTTAAAATGCTGCATCTGTTTTATCAAATAAACATTGTAATTGTATTTAACTTTAGTATGTAGTATGCCTGTGTGATTGGAAATAAGAGTTGACACCTTGGTTGAGGCTAGACAAACTCTGCCTGGACAAATACGTTGAGGCTGGTATTTATAGCAATCCACTAAAAACCTTGGTTGTTGCAACCTTTGTGACTAAAACTCTAGAACTTACCAACAAGCCCCTGAAATGAAATAAGTCCTTTTCGCATGTCGCCACAGGTTATGGTTCTGTTGATATGGAATCTATCTTTAGATTCTATTTTAACTCACGCAGCTTCATCTGTAAGGACTTTTTCCAATTAAAAATTAAGCCTTACCATTAGTGAATAGTTTATCAAAATGTTACTGCTATGTTGGTTCACTTACATTTATCTCTACTTCGCACTCACTCTGATTCCTTTTTGTATTTATATTGATAGGGTAGAATTACTTTTAATGATGGATTTCGACGGACAATTCACCTTGGAGTAGACCAAAACCGAAATATAAGGGTAAGTTGTTTGTTGTACTATGATTTATGTATTAACTTTAAATTCTATTAATATAATGATTTGTCATTTTTAGGAGAAGAATATTCAAGTACCTAACCGTATGAGGCGTGGCATTGATGAAGAACACAACACCATTTGAAGGAATATGGAGACATTATAGATCTTAAGAGTTTCTAGCATGATATGTTGATTGTCATCAATCTCAAATTTTAAAACCATATGTACTCTTTATTTATATCAACGTTGAGCACACAATGTATGGATAATATTTTGCTTCAATATCAAAAATTGGTTTGAGGTGATTTAACATTTTTATGTGTCATTTTGGTGTTGAATCTTCTTATGATGTCATGTGAATTAGTATAAAAATATTGCTTGAGGTTATGTATACAAAGTTTTCATTTAAAATTTGATATTCACTATAGTAACAATTAATTAACATTTAATAAATCATTCAATAATCAATAACCAAATCATTTACAGTAGTCCCTCATAAATATATTGATGAAGGTCCAGATTGACCATCAAAATTGTATTCATGACGACCACATAGCCCCTCAAAAATATATTCTCCAGGACCATCAAGTCCCTCAAAAATGTATTCATGAAGGATAAATAGTCCCTCAAAAATGTATTTATGAAGGCTAAATAGTCCCTCAAAAATGTATTTATGAAGGCTAAATAGTCCCTCAAAAATGTATTTATGAAGGCTAAATAGTCCCTCACAATTGTATTCGTGAGGGCCACTGGTATTTGTCACATGAGTTCTCTTCACGGACCATTTGTGAGGGCCAGACCCTCAACCGTCCCTATTTCTGAGGGCCTATAAAGAGGGGTTTGTGATAGGACTCTCCCGTGAATAATGGCCCCGTTTTTTATTGTGTTCTCAGACACATCATGCCTTTGACAATTTTTATCTTCTCTGGTTGTAGTAACCAAGAGAACCTGAGCAAGTCCTACCTGATAAACAGAGGGATAACAAGTGAGAATAATTGTGGGAGAGTAAGTTGATGACTAGTACACCAATGGAAGGGCTAACTCCTTCCTATCCATTCTAGTAGAACGATAGAAGTTTTAGGTGGTCTATGTAGACTTTCATAGAGGCGAGCTGGCCTTTGCCCATTACTAACGTTAGCTTTCTATCTGTGGAGGAGATGTTGTTGTCCACGATGAAAACCATGATCTAGTACAAACGAGTCCCAGTACAACTAGGAGTGCACAACTACTCCAACGAGTTATACTTGTTGGACTTGCTCCAGGACTAGGTATGAACTTGTTAAACCATCATTTCTATTACATAGTTATTGACACGATCTTGCTGTTCTGAAAAATATGGATAGATAAATTTTGTTTTCGCTGCCTACTCTGTGCCCATATCACTCAACAATGGTATCCAAGTCACATCAAGTTACTATGTTTTGAGATAATCGATAGGATTGAATTTTTGGTTTTTTATCATTTATTTGTTGCATGCGATGTAAATACTTAAACTGATAATATGTACAAATATGACCAAATGCCACATATAATCCTATATATATATTTATAAATATATGTATATATATAAATATATAAATATATATATATATATATATATATATATATATATATATATATATATACTATAAAAAGATGGAGTTTTTCTAACAAATTATAAATGTGCCATTTTGTTCTTTTCAACCAATCAGAAAATAGGAATTTGAAATGCTGCTTTCCCGTTCACTCAGACCCTTCTCACATTTTTTTGAACTTTTCTTCCACTTTAATTGCCTATTTTCTGTCACATCTCTCCAATATCGTCAACAAACCCCATGACGACCACTTCCTTCGTCAACAAACCCCACCACTCTATCGGCAACGAACCGCCCCACAAAGGCAAACAAGAATCAACTACTTCCACCCTTCTCCTCTCCATCTTCTTCTTCTAAGGCTCTCTTCTCTTGCTAATACACGACTCGCCTCACCATCCTCCTCTCCATCATCCTCTTCCACCTCCATCAAATGTCCCAGAAAACCCTCTCCCTCACTCTTATTGTAGTTTTATTTGCGGCGCCATGAGCTACACCATTCAACTCAGTGAGAAGCAACTACCGAAAAGTGCGAGAACAACCTTTATGATAAGGGTGGCGGGAGAATTAGGGACGGAGCTCAAGCTCGTGCTAGAACTCAGAATGGTGGAGATGGGCCTGTGGAACTGATGGGTCAGGGAGTAGCAGTGGATCAGGAGAAAACTCCAAGGGCATGGTCGACGTGGACCCACTTGCTCCTAAAGCTAGAGGAGATGTGGAACTAATCAGGGCTAGAGCCAAAATGGGAGATGACATGAAGGATGGTGGGGACTGGAGTGGGGCGGAAGTCGGGGTAGAGGTCGACGCAGAACCATTGAAATTGTAGTATTTGCTGGTGCAGGACACACTATCTGGGGAGCATGGGCCGGAGAAGGAATACCACTAGGTGGGGGCATCTAGCCAGGTGGTGCAGACGGCGACGACAACCTTACAACTAGTACGGAGATGATAAGTTTCTGTCCTGCCTGGTTGTGTTGTAGATGATGAAGAAGAAGGGACCCTGAGAGCTTCAAGGTGTCCCTCCTCGTGCTGAGCCTGGTGGTGGGGCTGACGGCGTTGCAACTGGGGTAGTTAGTGTTGGTGACGATAGAACTATTGTACATGAACATTGTGTGATCCATCAAGTATAACATGGTTAGCAGAACTGATCGGTGTCAAAGGGATGACAGAAATCAGTGTGGTATCGTATGATGATTATAGGTGCTACTGTACTGAGTCCTTTCTTCTCTACCTAATTATACTAAATATATAATGGTTATAATTATTCACGTTTTCTGATTCATTCATGATTATTGCATCCATTTATTCACTCCTTTCCCTATAAACTGACAAGTTCACTATCTGTATGTCTCCGATCACCCTCTCATTACTCTTTTGGAACTCAGACTATAACGTCAGGTTCATTTTTCTCCCAATCTCTCTGTGCCTATAACTCTCTATTTTAGGTTAAAATGAGAACTTTATAAAAAGGTGGAAGATGAAGGATTAGGAACTTCTACTAATCACTTTAGAAAGGTGGCTCCCATGGGTAACCAATAAGGTGCGACTCATTTTAAAACACCTTTAGTCTGAGTAACATATGTAAAATCTTACATAATAGTTCAACCATTGATATTCAATTTTATTTTATAGTTTTCTCAGTGAATTCAAATGACTAATTGCATTCAATGATATGAAGGTAAGTCCATCCCTTCATGGGTCCACTACCAACCTTTTAATTTGGTACATTTTATTTCTTGGACACTCCAATGTTTTCATCTTTCTGAACTATTTTCCACTATCCTTTTCACTGTTGTTGTGACAAGCATCATTTAGTATTGTTCCTAAGTAAGCAAAGTAGCTTTATTCTTTCCCAAGTAAATTTATTTTCTATTTTAAATGGTAATTGAACATAGAACAATGGATAAAGAATACTTAATATTGCCATGCCTATATTTTTATCTATTAAGACATGGATTCAGCTGGAGCAATCACTGCAGAGAGATACAAAGACTAATAAGAGGAGTGGAATGGTGAACCGTCATTTTCAAGGATTATATTCCTATATTTTTCTTGTTTTCCAACCACGACCTGCATCATCCAACATCACGCATGTCCCTATAAGTTGTATCATCTTCTATTCCTTAACACTCTCCAACATCATCATCGTTTCCCGGTTACATTTAAGTTCTTTTGAATTCCTTGTACTCTTTTTCTCTCTTATGGTTTCATTTCCCGTTTCTTCCCCTATCATATTTAGTGTTGTATATTGTCCATTCACGGTGGTTACAAGGTACAACCACAGCTATCAATCTCTCTCTCTTTTCTTGACTTTCATCCAGTCTTTCCATATTCTTCATTTCTAAGTCTACTCCTCTCCAAAAACTATCCTCGATGTCAAGTATTTACTTTCTTGATAATATCATTTTATTTCTTAGTAAAATCATTTAATTTAGTTGCAGTTGTTGATTGGTGTGTTGTTTCCACCATTTTGCATGCCGGTATTCTCTCCACCATTCTGCATGCCGATATTCTCTCCTATTTTATTCGTTTTTCTGTCACTTCTATATAGAGAATATAGAATCACATTTCCATTTTTAATTCACATAAGAACGTCTACTTGGTTGTATATTTATTTTTCCAATCCGATTTTGAAAAATGATAAAATGTTTGTGAATTACCAAATCATATTATACTATTCTTTATTATTTCCTCCCATCGTCTTTGTAACACCCCTGACCTGGGTTATGAACTAACCCTAGAAGTTTTGCCTAAATAGGTAATTATTATACTTGTGAACACTCCCTGGCATGAAATTAAGTTCCTCAGGAACATTTACTTTCGATTTTGCTCCTTTTTGTATAAAGATGTAGCATTGTGTTGTATGCAGGGACCTATGTGCAAATTAACCAGTTTAAGGGTTGAGCTTGCAAATTTCACAAGATAAGATGTTCTTTTGATGTTAAGACATCATGAATATGTCTATGATAAAGTTTGAGGGATTTCCCAAGCTTGAGCACCAAGGTGCAGCTGTGGAAGCAATCCCCATGCTCAGAAACCCTAATTTGGGGTAAAGTGCAATTTACCCAAATTGAGGGGTCCAACTTGTAATTTTAACCATCTAGAACATATTTTATGACTCTTGTCATCATTTAGAGTAGAAATGATGAAGGAGATACATCATTCACTAATCAGATGAGAAAAATGATCTTTGTGATAGAAATCACCTAAAATGGGTACAAAACCCTTTCATGTATGTACCCTAGTTGAAGGTTGGATTCCTTTACCCTTAGATCTTGAGTTTTCTTGAGATTTGCATAAGATTAGATGGGCTTGGACGTGCCCTTGAACAAGGAGGGACCTAGATGTGAATTTTGAATTTGAAAGGTCCTTGTAGTAGAAAATAGGCTAAAGCTATAAAAGCTTTTTCCTTTGCAAACGAGCAAACGACCTTGCTCCTGTTTCATTCACTCCCTCTCATTCTCAAACCGACTAAGGAGAGCTCTGGAGCTCAGGAGGACGAACAAGGGAGTGCAAGGTAGGTTTGGATCCTTCCTTTTTGCTCAATTCTTGGATGAAACTCGGATTTAAGGTCAAATTCATGGCTAGCTCACTTAGCTCCATCTTTCTAGCCATCTCTTCTCAACCTTCCTTGGAGGATTCACCTTGGCCGACCTGTGGAGCTTCTAGGACGCCATTAAAGGCTTGGAACTCGAAAGCTTGGAGCTCAAGGAGCAAGCTTTAGGCGGGTTTTATAACTCTAAACTTTATGCTTTGATTATACATCTTTTCTATGCATATAGTTGATAGATCTTCTTCTTCCCTATCTTCCCTTGCATCCTTGCAAGCAAAAACGTGAAGAACTGCTACTGTTCTTAAGGTGGAAGATAAGGGCGTTAATTCCTATGCTTATCCACAGATTTTCACTTTATCAAACGACCTCCACCTATTGCTCAAAACGGTTTCAAACCGTTTGGTGGGCAAACGGTTTCAGGGTCGTTTGAGGGCAAACGGTCTTCAAGACCGTTTGGTCCCGTTGACCAAGCGAAGACCGTTTGGGAATCCTGTTCATAATTATGTAGGTTAATCACCCACAAAATTTGAGAGGTTAACTCCAAAGGAATCGTGAGATATGAGCAAATCAATTAGCAAAACGAATTGAATTAAATTCTGATTTGCAATCTGTTTAATTTGCCCTTTTTGGGCAAACGGTCTCAAGACCGTTTAAGATGGTTGACTAAACGTTGACCGTTTGGGATTACTGTTCATAATGATGTTAATTAACGACTCACCAAATTTTATGGATTAATTCCAAACGAGTCATGAGTTGAAGGATGATTAATAGGGCAAACCCTAATTGAAATTAGTGCTGAATCTCCAATGAGTTAAGTTGAGATTTTGGGTTGCTTAGCCCAAACGGTTTCAAGACCGTTTGGGAATCACCCAAACGGTCTCAAGACCGTTTGGGGGTCACCCCAAGACCGTTTGGAGGTCTGGGGTCAAGTATAGTTGATCAATTGAAGGTCCAAAGGCACCAAATCATATTGCAATTAAGTATTGATGTGATGATCAACTCAATAGATCAAACCTTGATGAATTTTCACTAAAGTCCAAAGGATGGATGGGCAAACGGTCTCAAGACCGTTTGGAACTCATCCAAACGGTCTCAAGACCGTTTGGTGTCAACCCAAGACCGTTTGGAGGTCTAGGGTTAAGGTAATTGACCAATTGAGGGCCCAATTACAGTGGGTTAGTGAAACAATCAAATTGCTGTTTTCTAAGTATAGATCTTGTTGAGTTTTGGGTTGAAGGACCCAAACGGTCTCAAGACCGTTTGGGGATTCCACCAAACGGTCCCAAGACCGTTTGGGCACAACCCAAGACCGTTTGAAGGTCTAGGGTTGAGTTAATCTAATGGTTTGAGGGTCCAATTGTAGGAAATTGATGCATTGTTGAAAATTGCTGATTTTGACCTAATTGGATTTCAACCTTAGTCAAAATGACTTGGATTTTGGTCAAACTTTGGGCAAACGGTCTCAAGACCGTTTGGATGATGTCCAAACGACCTCAAGACCGTTTGGGCCAAGTTTGAGCCCAATGGGAGGTCAATTGATAGGTTCAACCTTGAATTGATTCACACTGTTGAACATTGATGACCAATCAATTTGAAACCCTAATTGAGAACGATTGAACCCTAATTGGTTTGCAATTGAGGGTCAATTTGATGACTAAGTGGCTAAGGCTAACCCTAATTGACTCAATTTATAAGTGGTTAGCATAGCTTTAAACAATTGAGGGCTTCAACACACTTATCCATAAATATTGGTGATCTTTAAACCCTTTTGGAGGTCCAAACGGTTTGAGCCCATTTGGGCCAAACGGTCTCAAGACCGTTTGGACCCAAACGGTCTCAAGACCATTTGAGACCAAACGGTCTCAAGACCGTTTGGGCTCAAACGACCTCAAGACCGTTTGGGCTCAAACGACCTCAAGACCGTTTGAGTTCAAACGACCTCAAGGTCGTTTGGTCCAAACGACCTCAAACCGTTTGAGGCTCCAAACGGTTTGGAAGTCAAACCTCCCAAACGGTCCTCACCTCCAAACGGTCTCAAGACCGTTTGAGGATCAAACGGTCTCAAGACCGTTTGGATGGTTGAGATCGTTTGAAGGTTGGAAACCACTTGGAAATTTGTGGTGATTTATGCCTAACCATTTGATGGTGTAAATGGCTTAATGATGATTCAATCTAAACCCTAATGGTAACCTAGGTCATTAAGGGACTATGTGATTAGTGAGTTAACCCATGATGGTGATCATGTTCCAAATTACCAAAATACCCTCGAGGGGTCTAAAAGGGTAAAACCTTGTTCTAAGCAAACCCTAAACACATGATGTTGATGTTTCGGCTTATGCTAGCCAATGGAAACTTATCTCAACCTGATCTAGAGTGGTGTTGTCACCATCTACTAGTGAGAGGAGAGAGGAAGTATTTCTAGAGAGAGAAAGTATCCTAGAGAGAGAAAGTACCCTTTTAAGGAGGAAACTCTAGTAAGATACTTCATATACATATGAATGTGCATGGTTAGGGAATGACCCACCTATGTGAGGTCATGGAAACCCTAATTATGATATCTAATGGATCTTAATCCTAAGTAAGAGCCTTAATGATGATGATTCTCTTACATGATGATGTAATGAGTACAATTCACCATGGAGTGAATAGTAAACCCTAAGTTTAGGGTGAAGACATGAAAAATGAATAGTAATCCCTAGTTGAGGGTGATTCCATGTGAATCCCTAGTTGAGGGTGATTCCATGTGAATCCCTAGTTGAGGGTGATTCCATGTGAATCCCTAGTTGAGGGTGACTCCATGTGAATCCCTAGTTGAGGGTGATTCCATGTGAATCCCTAGTTGAGGGTGATTCCATGTGAATCCCTAGTTGAGGGTGACTCCATGTGAATCCCTAGTTGAGGGTGATTCCATGTGAATCCCTAGTTGAGGGTAATTTCATGTGAAACCATAATTGAGAATGCATCCTTAATTGTTGAATTGTTTACTATTATCTGTTGAATGAACCATGCAGGTTGTTATGAGATGATAGGCATATCCAGGTAGGGAATGCCATGTTATACTAATAAGCTTTGCATATTGTTATAAGATAATGGGCATATCCAGGTATGGAATGCCATGATATATTCATTGAAAGCATGTCTTAAGCTTTATGAATAGTAACCCTTGTTGATGCACTGTGAGTGACATCTTTTGTAATTTATGGGCTGTAAGAGCCATAAATGTTATCAAAGTCATGCTTGACAGATGACTTGAGATGAAATAACTGATGATTGTGAAAAGTTAGGCCTGCTACATTTTAAGTATTCTCATATATAGCTGTGTTATTGTAAGATGATAAGAATACTGAATGTACCTAACTGATTAAGAGAATTAGTGAGAGGAATTGATGTAGATTCATGTAGTCCATCATTCCCCACCGCACAGTCGAAGAGGTGAGATGCATCCCTGCACTCCCTTAAAAACATAATCAACAGCGTAGTATATCTGTTAGAGTTATCTACGAGTTATTTGATTGATGTTACTTTAAACAGCATAGAGGTTCTCATATTTTGATATTGATTGAACTCTGCTTATCATTAAACTGCTAGTGAATATCTTGAAGGCTATTATTGCTTTAGTTATTCCCTGCTTTGTTTATAAAGCTTCTAGTGGAGAGTTATAACTCTCGCTGGGGCAATTACGTATAATTGTCTCACCCCGTAGACTTCTACTTTTTAGGTGGTCGTCGAAGACGGAGGGACAAGAACTCAGGTGACCAATCCCAGCAGCATCAGGGGCAGTAGTTATCTCAGGTGGAGATCCAACCTGCTTCATGATGTAGTATAGAGTTTGTCCTATGTGTCCTCTGTATTCTCAGGTCCTGGAGTGTTTTGAGTATGAACTCTTGAGAAGTTTTGTATCATGTTGTATATAATCACTCAAGAAGTTTTTGTTAGTGATGTAAACAGTTAAATCCTTTTTATAGAAAAGGTTTGTGGTTTCAAGATCTTACCTCGAAAAGTTTTAATTTCCCGTAATTTTTGGGTCTTCCGCTGTTATCGAATGCTTCCGCACATGTTTAAATCGGGATTAATTCGTGGTTTGGAGATCGGAGCCCACAATTAAGTGGTATCAGAGCTCTAGGTTCGCCGAGTCTACAGAGGCATAGGACATAGGAAGTCGAGTCTATCTTTAGTATTCCTTCCTTATCTAATAGAGTCTTCTACTCCTCAGGAGAAGAAGATACTTAAGATGTCAGAGCCACATAATGAGTATGTGGAAGGAAATAGTGCCAGTGCACCTCAAGGCGGTGCAAGAGTACCAGAGGTGGAACAGCCTGTACCAGGACAACTTAGAGAGCCACCCCAGTTTGACCCAGCTGATATGGGTAATCCAGCAGTCCCGACTGTGTTTGGGCAGTTTATGACTGCCATAACACATATAACCGACAGGTTGCCTATGCCTGCACCTAGGGCACCTGTCCAACCAGAGAGCCAAAGTATTGGGAAGACGTTCGAGCGACTACGTCGTGTCGGAGCTACCGAATACCATGGGACTGCTGACCCCGCAGATGCTGATCTGTGGTTGACAGAGCTGGAGAAGGCTTTCAGGATCCTGAACATCCCTGAAGCTGAGAAGGTTAGACATGCTGTCTATCTTCTCAAAGGAAGTGCTGGTCACTGGTGGACCATGGAAGAGCAGAAGAGACCTGGAATAGAAATCTCATGGGAAGACTTTCGATGGGAATTTGTCCAAAGATATTTCCCGAAGACCTTCCTAGATGAGAAAATATCTCAGTTTGAGAGACTGAGACAGGGTATGATGAACATTAGCGAGTATGAAGCTAAGTTCATGGAGCTATTGCGGTTTTGTCCGCACATGGCTGCCACAGAAGAAGAGAGAATCAGGAGATTCGAGAGGGGTTTGAATGCTGACATGTCTACCCCAGTGTCTGCCTTAGAGAACCGAGACAGATTCTCTACCTTCGTTGAATCAGTCCGAAGGATAGAGAGATCTGTGGTTGAGAAGAGGCAAACCCAGAAAAGATATCCACAATTCCAGGGTTCTTCATCTATGGACTTTAAGAAGTCTAGGTCATCTACACCTAACCCTCCACCATCCAGAACTAGTTCTCAGACTGAGTGGTCTCCAAGTAGGGATGGGGATCTTAGTTATATTCCAAATAAGGCCTCCATCATAGCATCAACATCGGTGTCTGGACCTCACCGACCTTATGCTATACCTAGAATCTGTTATCAATGCAGACAACCGGGACATCTGGTAAAAGATTGTCCAGACGGGAATCCAATGATGACCCAACCTCAGGGGCAGAGTCAGCAAGGATCACAAAGGAGGCAGTTTTCTAGTGACAATAGAGGACGTGGACAGACGTCCCGAGCAGGTCAGAGGAAATAAAGCCATTCTAATATTTCATTTTCATGTTTCTATGTGATTAAAAACGTGAAAATAGTGTTTTTGAAATTATTTTGACTAGTTTTATAAGGACACAAGGGAGATGAGAACTTATATCTCACTCAATGTTCCTTAAAAAGTTTAATAATCTCTCTTATCGGTATGTCAAAAGATGAGATTTATAAATGATGCCTGGAGGAAATATAGAAATGGAAAATCTTGTGTGTATAAGGATATGAAAAGTGAGGAATGAGACAGTATATAAGTGCATACTACTTGATCTCAGTAATTGTAAACCCTGGCCAGGTATACAGATATTGATGATAAAGTGAGTATGGAAACTCCTAGATGGATATCGTTTTGATTGCCCTGATCAAGCAATCATTCTGATACAATCTAATGAGTATCATGAAATAAGAAATATGATTTAACCAAAAGGGAAGAGCTATGTGTCATTCCCAAAGGGAAGAGCTATGTGTCATTCCCAAAGGGAAGAGCTATGTGTCATTCCAAAACAAACAAAAAGGGAAGAGCTATGTGTCATTCCCAAACAATCAAAGGGAAGAGCTATGTGTCATTCCCAAAGGGAAGAGCTATGTGTCATTCCCAAAGGGAGGAGCTATGTGTCATTCCCAAACAAACAAAAAGGGAAGAGCTATGTGTCATTCCCAAATAACCAAAGGGAAGAGCTATGTGTCATTCCCAAATAACCAAAGGGAAGAGCTATGTGTCATTCCCAAAGGGAAGAGCTATGTGTCATTCCCAATCAAAGAGGGAAAAGCTATGTGGCATTTCCAATTAATAAGAAAAACTGTGTGAACTATCCCAATTACATAAAGTTGTAAAGGATTACTGAGTAAATTATCCTTGTATGATATATATGTTGTTCCTTTTGATAAATATTCTTGGGTAATGATAGAAGTATGTTTTTTTTATGCTTCTTCTTCCCAATAATATGGGCATCATATGTTAGGGGTTTATGCTCTGCATAAACATTGGTAAGGTTGAATTAGTGAAAAGAGCCTTGTGTGGAATGGCAGAATTCATGATACCTCCATAATATTAAGATAATATGTGGAGACTTGAGGGCATGATTAATGAATACTCTGTTCCTCCTTTTGTCTGAGATTTCGGGGACGAAATCCTTGTTAGGGGTTTATGATTTGTAACACCCCTGACCTGGGTTATGAACTAACCCTAGAAGTTTTGCCTAAATAGGTAATTATTATACTTGTGAACACTCCCTGGCATGAAATTAAGTTCCTCAGGAACATTTACTTTCGATTTTGCTCCTTTTTGTATAAAGATGTAGCATTGTGTTGTATGCAGGGACCTATGTGCAAATTAGCCAGTTTAAGGGTTGAACTTGCAAATTTCACAAGATAAGATGTTCTTTTGATGTTAAGACATCATGAATATGTCTATGATAAAGTTTGAGGGATTTCCCAAGCTTGAGCACCAAGGTGCAGCTGTGGAAGCAATCCCCATGCTCAGAAACCCTAATTTGGGGTAAAGTGCAATTTACCCAAATTGAGGGGTCCAACTTGTAATTTTCACCATCTAGAACATATTTTATGACTCTTGTCATCATTTAGAGTAGAAATGATGAAGGAGATACATCATTCACTAATCAGATGAGAAAAATGATCTTTGTGATAGAAATCACCTAAAATGGGTACAAAACCCTTTCATGTATGTACCCTAGTTGAAGGTTGGATTCCTTTACCCTTAGATCTTGAGTTTTCTTGAGATTTGCATAAGATTAGATGGGCTTGGACGTGCCCTTGAACAAGGAGGGACCTAGATGTGAATTTTGAATTTGAAAGGTCCTTGTAGTAGAAAATAGGCTAAAGCTATAAAAGCTTTTTCCTTTGCAAATGAGCAAACGACCTTGCTCCTGTTTCATTCACTCCCTCTCATTCTCAAACCGACTAAGGAGAGCTCTGGAGCTCAGGAGGACGAACAAGGGAGTGCAAGGTAGGTTTGGATCCTTCCTTTTTGCTCAATTCTTGGATGAAACTCGGATTTAAGGTCAAATTCATGGCTAGCTCACTTAGCTCCATCTTTCTAGCCATCTCTTCTCAACCTTCCTTGGAGGATTCACCTTGGCCGACCTGTGGAGCTTCTAGGACGCCATTAAAGGCTTGGAACTCGAAAGCTTGGAGCTCAAGGAGCAAGCTTTAGGCGGGTTTTATAACTCTAAACTTTATGCTTTGATTATACATCTTTTCTATGCATATAGTTGATAGATCTTCTTCTTCCCTATCTTCCCTTGCATCCTTGCAAGCAAAAACGTGAATAACTGCTACTGTTCTTAAGGTGGAAGATAAGGGCGTTAATTCCTATGCTTATCCACAGATTTTCACTTTATCAAACGACCTCCACCTATTGCTCAAAACGGTTTCAAACCGTTTGGTGGGCAAACGGTTTCAGGGTCGTTTGAGGGCAAACGGTCTTCAAGACCGTTTGGTCCCGTTGACCAAGCAAAGACCGTTTGGGAATCCTGTTCATAATTATGTAGGTTAATCACCCACAAAATTTGAGAGGTTAACTCCAAAGGAATCGTGAGATATGAGCAAATCAATTAGCAAAACGAATTGAATTAAATTCTGATTTGCAATCTGTTTAATTTGCCCTTTTTGGGCAAACGGTCTCAAGACCGTTTAAGATGGTTGACTAAACGTTGACCGTTTGGGATTACTGTTCATAATGATGTTAATTAACGACTCACCAAATTTTATGGATTAATTCCAAACGAGTCATGAGTTGAAGGATGATTAATAGGGCAAACCCTAATTGAAATTAGTGCTGAATCTCCAATGAGTTAAGTTGAGATTTTGGGTTGCTTAGCCCAAACGGTTTCAAGACCGTTTGGGAATCACCCAAACGGTCTCAAGACCGTTTGGGGGTCACCCCAAGACCGTTTGGAGGTCTGGGGTCAAGTATAGTTGATCAATTGAAGGTCCAAAGGCACCAAATCATATTGCAATTAAGTATTGATGTGATGATCAACTCAATAGATCAAACCTTGATGAATTTTCACTAAAGTCCAAAGGATGGATGGGCAAACGGTCTCAAGACCGTTTGGAACTCATCCAAACGGTCTCAAGACCGTTTGGTGTCAACCCAAGACCGTTTGGAGGTCTAGGGTTAAGGTAATTGACCAATTGAGGGCCCAATTACAGTGGGTTAGTGAAACAATCAAATTGCTGTTTTCTAAGTATAGATCTTGTTGAGTTTTGGGTTGAAGGACCCAAACGGTCTCAAGACCGTTTGGGGATTCCACCAAACGGTCCCAAGACCGTTTGGGCACAACCCAAGACCGTTTGAAGGTCTAGGGTTGAGTTAATCTAATGGTTTGAGGGTCCAATTGTAGGAAATTGATGCATTGTTGAAAATTGCTGATTTTGACCTAATTGGATTTCAACCTTAGTCAAAACGACTTGGATTTTGGTCAAACTTTGGGCAAACGGTCTCAAGACCGTTTGGATGATGTCCAAACGACCTCAAGACCGTTTGGGCCAAGTTTGAGCCCAATGGGAGGTCAATTGATAGGTTCAACCTTGAATTGATTCACACTGTTGAACATTGATGACCAATCAATTTGAAACCCTAATTGAGAACGATTGAACCCTAATTGGTTTGCAATTGAGGGTCAATTTGATGACTAAGTGGCTAAGGCTAACCCTAATTGACTCAATTTATAAGTGGTTAGCATAGCTTTAAACAATTGAGGGCTTCAACACACTTATCCATAAATATTGGTGATCTTTAAACCCTTTTGGAGGTCCAAACGGTTTGAGCCCATTTGGGCCAAACGGTCTCAAGACCGTTTGAGACCAAACGGTCTCAAGACCGTTTGGGCTCAAACGACCTCAAGACCGTTTGGGCTCAAACGACCTCAAGACCGTTTGAGTTCAAACGACCTCAAGGTCGTTTGGTCCAAACGACCTCAAACCGTTTGAGGCTCCAAACGGTTTGGAAGTCAAACCTCCCAAACGGTCCTCACCTCCAAACGGTCTCAAGACCGTTTGAGGATCAAACGGTCTCAAGACCGTTTGGATGGTTGAGATCGTTTGAAGGTTGGAAACCACTTGGAAATTTGTGGTGATTTATGCCTAACCATTTGATGGTGTAAATGGCTTAATGATGATTCAATCTAAACCCTAATGGTAACCTAGGTCATTAAGGGACTATGTGATTATTGAGTTAACCCATGATGGTGATCATGTTCCAAATTACCAAAATACCCTCGAGGGGTCTAAAAGGGTAAAACCTTGTTCTAAGCAAACCCTAAACACATGATGTTGATGTTTCGACTTATGCTAGCCAATGGAAACTTATCTCAACCTGATCTAGAGTGGTGGTCACCATCTACTAGTGAGAGGAGAGAGGAAGTATTTCTAGAGAGAGAAAGTATCCTAGAGAGAGAAAGTACCCTTTTAAGGAGGAAACTCTAGTAAGATACTTCATATACATATGAATGTGCATGATTAGGGAATGACCCACCTATGTGAGGTCATGGAAACCCTAATTATGATATCTAATGGATCTTAATCCTAAGTAAGAGCCTTAATGATGATGATTCTCTTACATGATGATGTAATGAGTACAATTCACCATGGAGTGAATAGTAAACCCTAAGTTTAGGGTGAAGACATGAAAAATGAATAGTAATCCCTAGTTGAGGGTGATTCCATGTGAATCCCTAGTTGAGGGTGATTCCATGTGAATCCCTAGTTGAGGGTGATTCCATGTGAATCCCTAGTTGAGGGTGACTCCATGTGAATCCCTAGTTGAGGGTGATTCCATGTGAATCCCTAGTTTAGGGTGATTCCATGTGAATCCCTAGTTGAGGGTGACTCCATGTGAATCCCTAGTTGAGGGTGATTCCATGTGAATCCCTAGTTGAGGGTAATTTCATGTGAAACCATAATTGAGAATGCATCCTTAATTGTTGAATTGTTTACTATTATCTGTTGAATGAACCATGCAGGTTGTTATGAGATGATAGGCATATCCAGGTAGGGAATGCCATGTTATACTAATAAGCTTTGCATATTGTTATAAGATAATGGGCATATCCAGGTATGGAATGCCATGATATATTCATTGAAAGCATGTCTTAAGCTTTATGAATAGTAACCCTTGTTGATGCACTGTGAGTGACATCTTTTGTAATTTATGGGCTGTAAGAGCCATAAATGTTATCAAAGTCATGCTTGACAGATGACTTGAGATGAAATAACTGATGATTGTGAAAAGTTAGGCCTGCTACATTTTAAGTATTCTCATATATAGCTGTGTTATTGTAAGATGATAAGAATACTGAATGTACCTAACTGATTAAGAGAATTAGTGAGAGGAATTGATGTAGATTCATGTAGTCCATCATTCCCCACCGCACAGTCGAAGAGGTGAGATGCATCCCTGCACTCCCTTAAAAACATAATCAACAGCGTAGTATATCTGTTAGAGTTATCTACGAGTTATTTGATTGATGTTACTTTAAACAGCATAGAGGTTCTCATATTTTGATATTGATTGAACTCTGCTTATCATTAAACTGCTAGTGAATATCTTGAAGGCTATTATTGCTTTAGTTATTCCCTGCTTTGTTTATAAAGCTTCTAGTGGAGAGTTATAACTCTCGCTGGGGCAATTACGTATAATTGTCTCACCCCGTAGACTTCTACTTTTTAGGTGGTCGTCGAAGACGGAGGGACAAGAACTCAGGTGACCAATCCCAGCAGCATCAGGGGCAGTAGTTATCTCAGGTGGAGATCCAACCTGCTTCATGATGTAGTATAGAGTTTGTCCTATGTGTCCTCTGTATTCTCAGGTCCTGGAGTGTTTTGAGTATGAACTCTTGAGAAGTTTTGTATCATGTTGTATATAATCACTCAAGAAGTTTTTTTTAGTGATGTAAACAGTTAAATCCTTTTTATAGAAAAGGTTTGTGGTTTCAAGATCTTACCTCGAAAAGTTTTAATTTCCCGTAATTTTTGGGTCTTCCGCTGTTATCGAATGCTTCCGCACATGTTTAAATCGGGATTAATTCGTGGTTTGGAGATCGGAGCCCACAGTCTTTGCCCATTAACTATATATTTATATTAAGTATTGCTTCCATGTAAAAGTATAAATCTACAAATTTAAAACTTTGGGAAAAGAAAAGTACTAGCTACACTACTGTATGAAAATGAATGTCTTTCCAATTAAGTATTTTCTATTTTTAGTTTTTTTTAAATAATCAATTTAATTAAATCATTTTATATTTCCTACAACACCCTTAACTCTCTTACTTATTTGGATATTTCTCATTTGTTCTCCTTAATTTACTTTTTCTTTCACATTTACCTAACTAATTGCTCTTTATCTCTCTATTGTGCTTTGCAAGCACATACCACACATGTTATTTGATTGACAATCCTATCACGATAATAAATAACCTAATTTATTTTATGAATTGTAAAAACCAGATATATGGCTAAATATATCATATTATTTTTACAGAATAATATTCTAACATATTCACTAGAATTGATCTTTTTATAGTTCAACGCCTTCATTCCTTTCTTTTTAATTTAATTGTATCAATTTAAATTTACTATAACCTTTTTAACTTTCTCAACTTCTCTGAATTTTTCTCACCTATTCAATTCTTTAATTTATTTTTACTCTCACATCACCTAACAAAATTTTACGTTTTTCCTATTGTATTTTGTAGCCATATAACCCACGTATTTTCTATATTTGGAAATATTAGAAAAACTTGAATGTGAGATGAGGAAAGAACACCTAATGTAAGACGAAGGTTGTTGCATCATGAACCATATTTTATAGAATATAGAATCACATTTCCATTTTTAATTCACATAAGAACGTCTTCTTGGTTGTATATTTATTTTTCCAATCCGATTTTGAAAAATGATAAAATGTTTGTGAATTACTAAATCATATTATCCTATTCTTTATTATTTCCTCCCATCGTCTTTGTCCATTAACTATATATTTATATTAAGTATTGCTTCCATTTAAAAGTATAGATCTACAAATTTAAAACTTCAGGAAAAGAAAAGTACTAGCTACACTACTATATGAAAATGAATGTCTTTCCGATTAAGTATTTTCTATTTTTAATTTTTTTTAATAATAAATTTAATTGAATCATTTTATATTTCCTACAACCCCCTTAACTCTCTTACTTATCTGGATATTTCTCATTTGTTCTCCTTAATTTACTTTTTCTTTCACATTTACCTAACTAATTGCTCTTTATCTCGATTGTGCTTTGCAAGCACATACCACACATGTTATTTATTGACAATCCTATCACGATAATAAATAAACTAAATTTATTTTATAAATCATAAAAACCAGATATATGGCTCAATATATCATATTATTTTTTACAGAATAATATTCTAACATATTCACTAGAATTGATCTTTTTATAGTTCAACGCATTCATTCCTTTCTTTTTAATTTAATTGTATCAATTTAAATTTACTATACCTTTTTAACTTTCTCAACTTCTCTGAATTTTTCTCACCTATTCAATTCTTTAATTTATTTTTACTCTCACATCACCTAACAAAATTTTACGTTTTTCCTATTGTATTTTGTAGCCATATAACCCATGTATTTTCTATATTTGGAAATATTAGAAAAACTTGAATGTGAGATGAGGAAAGAAAACCTAATGTTAGACGAAGGTTGTTTCATCATGACCATATTTTATAGAATTAATCTATACATTTTATATTTCCATGCACATACCAATTTTTTATAATTTTATCTTTATATATCTATTTAATATATTTTATATAGATTTAATGTGACACGTGCATGTGTACGTGTGTGTTGACTAGTATATATATGTGTGTGTGTGTGTGTGGGTGTGTGTGTGTGTGCGTGTGTGCAATTTAGACACGTCTCCCTAAAAGTAAATTTTGATGGTGGATGTGTAGCATGGCTATGACCAATAACTCAAATATTTGTACATGGTGATTGTGTGTTTATTTCCTATTTTTACATACTGAACCTCTACCTTCTTCTTCTCAATGTAAACATATTATTCTTTCCTATCTTTCATCCTCTCGAATGTAACTCGAGGTTTTTCTATACTATGTAATAAGTTTAATAGCAACAAGAAACTTTCTTTTCTTGCAACAACAAATATGACAATCATCGTCAGACGAGCCGATCGTTTCATGTGACGATTCAACCGAATGGAGGACCGAGGAGGAAAGATAACAGGAGGAGCGAACCGACTGACTGATGGGTCCAAACCGATCATCTAGAGGTGTCCAAACATCTGTTTAACATGAGGCCAACCTATTATTTCAAGCAACCGACCGACCGTCCAAGAGGCGAGACGACCGATTCATGTGTTGACGATCAACCCAGATTGGCAAGAACAAATGTAACATACTAGGATCTAGGCATATATATATAATTTTTTTCCTTAGGTCATCTTTTAGAAATATGAGTGTTAAATCCTTTTAACTTAAATTAGATTGGATAGGAGTGATTGAATCCGAAAAAAAAACCTATTATACAATTTTAACAACAAATTAACTAATTTAGTCGCCCAATTCTATGTCAATTATATAAATTCAGTAAATAATTAGTGTTGACCTGATTCGATGATTTACAATCATCCTAAGCAAATACTAAAAAAGTTTGAATAAATTTGAAATAATGTATGATATTTGATTAATAAATACATTAAATGAATGAAAAATATACAAATAATGAAATAAAATGTAAAATATTTTTTTTAAAAAATAAATTGATATTAAATTTAGATTCTCCATACCCTAATTAATCTAAATGTATATTTTCATATAATTAGGACTTCTATTGACCATTTAATTAAGTAGTTGAAACTATATCTTCAATAAACATAACTACATTTAATTATTACATTTAATGCCATCCACCGTTCCTTATTTCCCTAGTGCACACGCCCATAGTCACAATATACTCCATTTTTTTGAAAAAAAAGCATTTAAAACGCGTATTATTCGCGTGACGTATAGGACGGTCGTATTAAACTCCAAACTGAATAATATGTTTTAAACGCGTTTAATTCGCGTATTGCGTTTTAAACGTGTTTAATACATTTTTTTGTCGTTTTAAACCGTTCTGTACTTTTGCTTCACATTTATTTTTTCCACGTCCTTTTTAACTTGTAGCAGGGTTCCACTAAACCGTCCAACCTTCCTCCTCGACACACCAGGAGGAGTAACCCTCGACATTCTACATGTATGCTCCATCTTTCTCCTCCATTCTCCCCCTTTCTTCCCTTATTTGTGTCTGCTGCTCCCACTTCTTCCCCTTCTTACAATATTAATATTAGAGTAATCGGTTCGATGTTTAGTCATTTTCAATCATTATGTGTGGGTTTATATATATTTTGTATGTATATATATATATATATATATATATATATATATATATATATATATATATATATATTCCGCTTTTTTGCCGACTATTTTCCGAATAGTTGACCGATCTCTTACCGTATGTTGACCGATTTTTATTCGAATTTTCCGCATAATTCCGATTTCTGAATTTTTTAACTTGGCGTTACGTATCCCGAATACCGAATTTGTGACTATGCACGCGCCCCCCTCTTGGAAACTAAGATGCATCTTCTACGCTGGTAACCGCCAGCGCCCCTAGCGGTTTCTTCCGCCTCCTCCACGATTCACCTTCCTTCTTCCTCTTCCGTTTCATCCTCCTTCCTCTTCCGTTTCATCCTCCTTCCTCACTTCCTTCCTGCCTTTCCCTTCTCTTCCTAACCCCTTCCTATTCCCTCATCTCCTTCTTATAAACCTCGGACGCCATGACCTCCTCGGTGCCCAGCAGCCAAGACAACAAGGAAACCATCGCTGCCTTCTGCAACGAATGGAGACGGCACTAAGGGAAACCATAATCTTTCCCTCTGTGTTCATCACCTCCAGGACAACCGCCCGACGTCTCCAAGACATTCTTTAGTCTGAGGGCGCCTGCTACATGAATCCGAAACTCTGTCCGGCTGACAGGTGCAGACACGATCTGCACCCATGGTCTTCCTCGGTCAGACGTGCCCCTGGCTTTCTCTGCTTCTGCCCAGACCTAGATCTCCTAGTGACGACCTTTGCATGACACCAAGCAATGGCATCGACCTTGGTGAACCAATGTCTGCAGACCGAACCTTCAACATATTTGGTCACCTCCTCTTCACATCCTGCTCCTTGTGCTCTACAGCCGCGATAGAGGAGCGCTACCTTCCACCGTTGCGACCAACATAAGCTCCAATGGCATCCTCATTGCCTCCACTGTCCACCACCATGGCCGCATACACCCATATATCATTTTGGATAGTCCGTCCTTCCCTCGTTCGCATCAGCCTGCTAGCGAGGAAGGTCTTCAGCCAAGTATCATCTGTATTGGCCACCACCTACTGTGGTTTGAAACCTCCTTCTCCCTCCTCGCAGCTGGACTTTACTTTCTTCTTCCCTACAATCTGTTGTTCATCACTTTGGCAGATTCATGTACCCCCGTCAGCCTCTATATCATGGCAATGGTACCACTGTCCGCCTGGTGCTGACTGGTACTTCCTTCATAAGGCATCACGCTAACGAGGCTTCCCTCCAACTCGAACAAGAAAAACTTCATTGGGCTTTCAAATCCCGTGCTTGGGCCTATTTAGGCCTAATTTGGGAGAGAACTTTTAAAATGCGGTATTCTTGTGCAATAAAATCTGTTTAACTGTTTAACGGAGCAGCTGAAATATCGCCGGGCACACAAATTACGCATTAAATTCTGGTAGCAGTAAATGTGGTACGCAAACGGCCCCTTAATGTTGTTAATTTTGAATTACGTATTTACATACAACAACGACCTGCAATTAAGTTAACACCTTAGGCCGATCCAGATAAGAAAACATAGAATAAATCAATGTAGGAGAACAAAGTAAATAAAGTTAGGATCAAACCAGGTTATTCGTTGAGAAACGAACGTAATATACTTAAATAAATCAACGCCTTGCAACCCTTCTGGATAGACACCGTTCTCCCAGTCGACCCGGTACGAACCTAAAGAGGAATGTCAGGTTCGTGTTGACAACGAATGTTGCAGACGAAACAACACACCATCAGTGCAGCTCAACAACCGCACGAACCACCGCCTGACAGATTGCGCCTTGGAAAGAAAGGAGACAAACTTGACGGTAGAGAGAGACTCTGACTTTAGGGTTTGCAAACATGTGCACTCGAACGACTGAATACTGTGGTCAAAAGATGTGTTTAACCCTAATGACTGAATGCCTATTTATAACTTCTTGCTAAAAGAGACACTTTTCAGTTAGGATTAATAAATTTGAATAGAAAAATGACAATTAACTAAACGAATATTTAATTGCATAGTTGTATCCTAGTGCAAAAAGAAGATGCAAGATGAAAGACATTCTCCACAAGCCACAAGCCCGACCCCGTGCCCGGCCCGACCAGGCGAGGTGAGGCGTGGCGTGACGGACACACATGCGCGTGTGTGTGTGTTGTGGTCACCACACCCACTAAGGAGGTGAACATACCCTCCTCCTAGGATCACTTGGACACTAGTGTCCCATGTGATCCTACATACAAGGACCACAAAAGTTCTAGGAGTGAGCAATATGGGATAAACTTCTTTGCCATTTGCAATAGAGACAAAATTACTTTTCTCACATGTACTAACTGCACTACATTGGGCTTAACCCATGCTATATGCATGGCTGTAGCAGCCATATATCTAACAATCCCCCACAAAGTCCAATGTGTAGTGTTCTCTACCATCAGTCCTCCATACTGTGCTTTCAGCAGATACCTTTCAGTTTGAATCTACTTGAGTTATCTAACTGTGACCCCCGTAGGAACTAGGTGAACATAAGTCTTGAACCTGAACCTTGGGTACAAGAGTATAAGTTGGTAACAACACAATAAAGACATGGTAGAAAAGAAAACAATGCATTAAGCCACACACACAAAATTTTATGTCATGATTGATAATAGAGAACAACCCGATTCTCTTGTTGCAACCTACACAACATCAATCATTTAGTTGAAGTCTCCAAGGATGTACTGTTAACATCATGTTTTAAGACTTGACACCATTCAAAGACTAATCTCTTACTAACTTATAGTCATGACACTTTTTTCCAGGGGATATACACACAAATGCATGTAGCATCAAAGTAATTACATAATGTCCTCCAATTCACCTGACAACTTGTTATTACCACATTGAACCCAATTTGTGGGATCTCCACTCTATTGGGATGGATTGCTACTGCCTGCAAATAATGAGGGGTTTCAGTCCCATCCCCAACTTGAAATTTTCCACTAAAGCTAGGGTAAGACCTTTAGTGAAAGGATCAACTATATTTTCTTTCGTTCCGACGTGTTCCACAGCTATGACCCCATTAGACACTAACTCCCTTACATACTTGGGTCTAACTTGGATGTATCTACGCTATTTTTGATTGTAATTGTGACTCTTTATCTTGGCAATAGTTATAGTATTGTCACAGTGAACTGAAACCGCAAGAAGTGACTTCTTTACCATAGGTAAATTGGACATAAGTCCATGTAGCCATTCAACTTCCAATTCAGTTTCATCTAAAGCATACAACTCTGCCTCAAAAGTAGACCGAGACAATATGGTATGTTTCTTAAACCTCCAGGAAACAACATCTCCTCCCAACAGGAATACATATCCTGAGACACCATTACTCCCAGAGTTGACGACAATCCAACTTGCATCACTATATCCTTTGACTATAGAAGGATATTTTCCATAATGCAACCCAAGAGAATATGTTCCCTTTGATATACCTCAAAACTCTGTCAAGAGCTTCCCAATGGGTCTTGTTGGGACAACTGGTGTATCTACTTAACTTACTCACGATAAACACAATGTCTGGACGTGTATAGTTCATAACATACATCAAACTTCTGATAATATGAGAGTATCGTAATTGAGACACTAGAACCCAGGTCTCATTCTTGAACAAGGCCTTGGATGAATCATATGGAATCTTAAAAGGTTTATGTGATGCGTACTCAAACCTCTCTAGTATGTTCTCAACATAGTGAGACTGAGAGAGAGTTATACCATCAGTAGACCTTATGATTTTAAGCCCTAAAATCACATCAGCGACACCAATATCTTTCATCTCAAACTTGCTACATAAGAATGTCTTTGTCTCATTTACTACTTTCATATCAGAACCAAAAAGCAGGATATCATCGACATATAGCCATAATACAATGAATCCATCATTGACAATTTTTACAGTAGAGACACTTATCAAATGCATTAGAAACAAAACCAAACGATGATATCACAATATCAAACTTCTCATGCCATTGCCTAGGGGCTTGTTTCAAGCCATATAATGACTTAACAAGTTTAAACACTTTGGACTCATTCCCACGACCTACAAATCGCTCATGTTGTTCCATATATATCTCTTCCTGAAGATCACCATGTAAGAACGCGGCCTTCACATCCATCTTATAGATACAAAGATTATAAATGGAAGCCAATGCTATAAGCACTCAGATTTTGGTCATGCATGAAATAGGGAAATATGTATCAAAATAATCTATCCCTTCACTCTGTGTGTAATCCTTAGCAACTAACCTAGCCTTGTACTTATTGATTGTCTCGTCTGCATTAAGTTTCTTCTTAAAGATCCATTTGCAACCAACTGCAGAACAATCAGGTGGCAAATCCACAAATTCCCAAGTTCCATTTGAGAGAATTGATTGAATTTCATCATTAACGACTTCTTTCCAAAACTTAGCTTCTGGAGATTCCATAACTTGTTTGAAAGTTACAAGATCATTATCAACGTTGTAAGTCAGAAACTCACTTCCAAAGTCCTTGGATGTCCTAGATCTTTTACTTCTCCTTGGTTCAACAATTTCTTCAGAATCATCAGATTCAAAAATATCTTGTTCTGAGTCGCCCCCCACATTTGTCATCCTTTCCATGTACTCGGGAATAAAACCTGTGTTAAATGAATCCTCTTGTGATACTTCATTGGGAACACCATATTTCATGGGAAACACATCCTCAAAGAATATAGCATCATATAATTCCACAATTATATTGACCTCAATGCTTGAGATATCAAATTTTACAATCAAGAATTTGTAGGCATTACTTATCTCGGCATACCCCAAGAATATGGCATCAACCATTTTTGGTCCCAATTTCTTCCTTTTGTGTTCAGGGACAAGTACCTTAGTAAGGCACCCCACACTTGAAGGTATTTGAGACTCGATTTTCTTCCTCTCCATAACTCAAACAGACTACTCTCTACATATTTGTGGGAAACTCTATTCAGAATATGGAAAGCCATATTCAAAGCTTCCCCTCACATGAAGTTGGGTAGACCTAAGGTTTGGAGTAAATAATTTACCATATCTATAAGGGTTCAGTTTTTATGTTCAGCTATCCCATTAGATTGTGGTGAATATGAAGCAATAACCTCGTGAATTATACCATGTACTTGGTAAAATTCCAAAAACAAATTCGAGGTATACTCTCCTCCCCTATCAAACTTTAATCGTTTAAGTACTTTTCCGGTTTGAGTTTCAACTCTTTTCTTATAAATTTTAAATTTATCCAATGCCTCATATTTACTTCTAAGAAAAAAAACATAATAATATCTACTAGCATCGTCAATAAAAGTTATAAAATAACATTTTTGATCCCTTGTAGCAATACCATTAAATTCACAGATATCCGTATGTACTAAATCCAATATTTTCAAATTCCTATTCACAAAATGAAAAGGTTTCCTAGGTAATTTAGCTTGTACACATATTTCACATTTATTATTGCTAATTTTAGATTTAGGGATTAAATTCAGATTCATCATACATTTCATTGAGCTAACATTCACATTTCTCAAACGCGCATGCCAAACATCAGATGATACAAGATTCAATCATAAAGAACTATTGTCATTCAAATTTAAAATAGAATTTGAAACATGTTCTACAAGAATATTAAACAAGTTCTCCATATCACAAAGATACCCCTTGTCAAAAAATAAAGAATCTCAAAGGCGAGTAATAATAGCTTTATTACATTTACAATCTATTCTAAAACCATTTGTAACTAAAATTGCACCACTAATAATATTGCGTCGTATTGATGGAACATGTATGACTCTATGAAGCATACGAACCTTTCCCGAAGGAAACTTCAAGTCCACACGTCCTTCACCTTTGACTTCTACAATAATGAAATCACCTAAAGTCACAGATCGACCTTTAGAGGCCTGATAAGACACAAGCAGGGACTTGTTAGTACACATACACATTAGCCCCAGTGTCTATAATTCAATATAGTGGTTCAAAAATAGAAAGAACTTCAGGTTTTATAAAAACATACCCATCATTAAGGTTCAAGGATGCAGTCATCATGTTGACCACAACCTCCTTAGTTGCAGATGAGGCAACTTTCTTAGCCTTCTTTGAAAGACAATCATTGTTCCAGTGGTCAACCTGTCCACAAGTCCAACAAGGTTTATTCTTCAGTTTTTTCTAGATCTTGGCCTTAGGTTTAAATGAATTCTTAGATTTCTTATCCTTGTTCTTAGCAGTAGTAAAATTAACAGTCACATTAACATCGGTTGTTACTTTGATAGTCTTCTCTTTCAGATTCTCTTCCTGAATGTTGATATCCATCATGAGATTTCATTGACATGTCTCCTTTGCGGTGCTTAAGAGTCATGCCTAACTGACTCCCAATATTTTGAAAATTTCTCAATGATTGACATAACAACAAATTTTTCAGAAAGTGTCATGTCCGCATCAACGAGCTCTTATACCAAGAGCTGAAATCGTGTGTTTGATCAGAAATAGATTTATCCTCAAACATGTGAAACTTAAGAAATTTTGCAACACAATATTTTCAGTTCCCTGATTCTCAATATTGTATTTCTTTTCTAATACTTTTCACAGAACCTTAGATGTAGTAACAGGCGGCTTAGAGTATGAGTCATACAGTTTGTTGTTTAACGCAAACAGAATCAACCCTTGGTATGTCTTCTTCTAAATACTAATCACACCCTACCATGTTAAGCCCGATTTGCATCCTAGTTTGCCAACGAGTAAAATAAGTTTCAGTAAATTTTTCAGGCATACTAGACGTGTCAATTTTCATGTTAGAACCAACCATAATTAACTAACGACGGATAATGATTTCTTTAAAACTGTTGTTAATTTTGAATTACATCGTTACATGCAACAACGACATGTGCAATTAAGTTAAAAATTTAGGCTGACAAGAAAACGTAGAATAAATCAATGCAGGAGAACAAAGTAAATAAAGTTAGGATCAAATCATGTCGTTTGTTGAGAAAAAAACGTAATATACTTAAAGAAATCAACGCCCTGCAACCATTCTGGATAGGCATTGTTCTCCCAGTCGACCGATACAAACCTGAAGAAGAACATCACGTTCTTGTTGACGAAGAACGTTGCAGACGAAGCAGTGCACCACCAGTGCAGCTCAACAACCGTAGGAACCACCGCCTGATAGGTTGCGCCTTGGAAGGAAAGGAGATGAACATGCTACGTCCAGGAGAGGGTCTCCACGTAGCACCACGGAAGTGACGAAGGCAGAGAAAGACTTCGACTTTAGGATTTGTAAACACGTGCACTCGAACGGCTGACGGCTGTGTTTGAAGGATGTGTTTAATCCTAATGACCACATGCCTATTTATATTCTTACACGCCCCGATAATCCTATTCCTGTTAACACGGGACCACTGAGTTGCTCTTGTACATAGTGTGGAAAATTTCACAAAAGAGACACTTTCCAGTTAGGATTAAAAATTCGAATAGGAAAGAAATAATTGATTAAACGAGTAATTAATTACATAGTTGTATCCTAGTGTAAAAAGAAGACGGAAGATGGAAGAAATTCTCCACAATCCATAAGCCACAAGCCACAAGCTCGAGCCCGTGCCTGGCCAGGCCAGGAGAGGCGAGGGGTGGCATGGCGCGCACGCACGTGCGTGTGTGTGTATTGTGGTCACCACACCCACTAAGGAGGTGAGCATACCTTCCTCCTAGGACCCCTTAGACACTAGTGCCCATGTAACTTCTTTGCCATTTACACTAGAGACAAAACTATTTTTCTCACATGTACTAGCTGCACTACATTGGGCTTAACCCATGCTATATACATAGTTGTAGCAGTAATATATCTAACATTTAAAACGTGCATAGGGATCAGTAATAAATGTTAGTATTAATGTCCTTGCTTTCAAAATTTTTAACTAACAGCCAACTATTACACCAACTCATGTAACGCTTAAGTTAACTCATATACTAATCTATTAGGCGATGATATGAATGAGTTGTCCATCCATAAAAGTAATTGTATCACGTGCTACATCAATATGCGGCCAACAGAATTTGTAACTGTAGATATACTATATCATGAATAAGAGATCAACCGAGATGCGTACAGTATTTTCTAAGCAACGCATGCATATATATGTTATCTTGTTATACAAAGGCATGTAAATTGTTATTTTCAGCTACTATAGTGTAATGGATAGGAGAGCCAATACGAATCAGACATGCTGTAAATAAATGAGAGTATTATTGGATACGCGACTTTCATATTTCCTCCGATATCTAATACAACATGGATCTCATAATTATTCAACCTTCTCCATTCATCTTTACTAATCGATACTAGTTAATGTATGTGGTAATATATTCACCATCTGTTGGGGGAAGTCTAGCAATTCTGTAGACTAATATGTTGAATCACAAATTGGGTGTTAATCAATGCGTTGAAGATGTAAGACTTAGTAATAGAAATAATTTATCACATTTAACCGAAATACCCTAGATCTGTATATATGGTATACATATGTGTTTGGAGGAATACATATTAATACCAACATGTATTTGTAATCTAAACACATTTAGACTCATGTGCCTAAAGGTGAATCTTATGACCAAAGTTAATATAAGAATCATATACTCACTTAGTACGGTTATAAACTAGTACGGTTATAAACCCTAATATGCAACTAGATGAAGAAATTGGGCTAAGAACATTGTGTATAACTAAATTAAGAATGCATAACCATGTTCCACGTTGTTTGACTAACATACTTAATGTGTTTCTAGGATGAAAACCTAGCTTTGTGGACCAAAGTATATCAATCGAGTTAACCTTTAGGTGTGAAGATCATGTATGTGTTCTTGTCTATTTTGTTTTGGGCATGAAATTGTGACTAAAACTTCCTATAATGAGGCATCACTTGTTAAATTACCCACTTTTTCTCCATGATTGGAATCCTCAATTCTCTGAAATGTAATTCTCCAATACTCCTAATGTTGATGCATATTTTGTTGTCTTGGGTCATTGAACCCACTTAAATCACTGTTTGGAATTGATATATGCTTGATGACTTAAACCGTCTCTTGCCACAAAATTTATGCATGGTTAGTAATTTAGCTATATATCTTTTGTATGGTGCATGAACACAACCAATTGGGCGCGCCTTTCCGCCTAGGGTGCGTCTTTCCACCTCTTTTATATATACAGGGTGCGCCTTTCCACCCATTAGACCAAAGATCCAATGGTTTCTTGGTCGTACATTAGCTATTTGATCTAAATATATCTACATGTGATTATGTTTGTTTTATTGTGGTATTGTGATTAGTGGCAAGACCTTTTACATCTCAATTATTGAAATTGAAATTATAAATTCCTCATTCTCTTGAAATTGATTTCTTTTGAACTTACCCAAATTCACACAACCTCTCTTAAAGGAACACCTCCTTTTGTACTTGCACTCATATACAAATGCCCAAATCAATTATTTTACACATATACCAGTTGAGACTGATGCATATCCTTTGTTTCTTATTTTCTGGGTGTTCCAAAACCACCCAAGTTTAGGTGCTTTAAAGGATGTGGACATTAGAAGGCCGTATACGTGAAGTTGGATTAAAGATAGTTTGGAATAGCCAGGTTTCCCTCTGCAACTGGGGCTCTTAAGAAATAAGTATAGTGTTTTCTTTTTGTGTACTATCCTTAGGGAGAGAAAGTTATGTACATGTGAATATTTTGTAACTTTGTATATAGTTAGTTTTTCTGATGCTTAATCTTTCATGATTAGTATATTATACCATTTGAGTGGGCCCTCTATCGGGTCCTACTCCTTACAATAGATCTACACCAACAACAGGTTCTACATGTGATGTAGACATAGGTGGTAGTAAATTTTTGTGGCTCCAAAGAATTACAACATGGCCATAACCATTGCCTTTTAATTTATATTGTATGTTTACGTTGTGAGATATAATATGTATATGGTACATACTATACATGTGGTGTTTGGATGAAGTATATGTATTTATATATACAAACTCCCTCAAATACAATATTAAGTCTTAGATGCTTTTTATTAGTGGCTCACTTGAAAAGTTTGATCGAATAAGCGTGGGTACCCCAAGAGTGGTGTGTTGTCTATCTCATAGATGTGTGATGGTAATAATGTGGGCCTTCCAAGCGAGGTGCATTATTATCGTGTCAGCTTTCAACCTTAATGAGATTAAACACCAGAGACATACATATGACTATGGCAAAGAGTTGTGCATATCATCTATCCAAGAATTGCATAAGGTATAATTGATAAACATTATCTACCTTAATGATTGACTATGGATGTTGGAGTTGGCCGAGTAATAGTTCGATTATTTTGGATCTTGGCTCACTAGAAGATTGTATACTACAATATTCCAAATTGATACGTGATGGATATGAATTTGAATAAAATAGTGAGAGAAACCGTTAATTAAAGACCTAATAAAAATCATCAAATTTTAATCAAATCAAATCAAAATGATTTTTTGACAAAATTGTAAATTCATTTGTAGAATCAAATGGCAACACACAAAACCAACTTTTCTCAGTGACCAATCCTTGAGAAGGATAAGTTAAATGGGAACAACTTCCATGACTGGTTCAAGACATTGAGAATCATTCTCACATAGGAGCGCAAGCTCTATGTCCTAGAAGCACTAGAGCTAGATGAACCCCTTCCCAATGCACCTAAGGCTGATCGGAATGCTTACTAGAAGCATACTGAAGATGCCATTGATGTCAAGTATCTAATGCTATGCTCCATGTACTATGAGTTACAAAGGAAGAATGAGAACATTGATGTTATTGAGATGATCACACATGTAAAAAACTTGCTCCAAGATCAGGCAATATAGGAGAGATTTGATGTCACTAAAGCACTATTCAAATGTAACATGGTAGAAGGAGATCCAGTAGGTCCTCATGTGCTCAAGCTCATTGGGTATGTGGAAAACCTTGCTAAACTGGGATTCTCCTTGGGTCAAGAGTTGGCCACTGATGTGATTCTACAATCTCTGCCAGAATCATATAGTCTGTGACAACCCACCTCCACATGAGCGAGATTACTCAAAACAAAATGCAGAATTATCAACTAACAACCATATTACCACAAAATAGTGTAAATTAAATCCGATCACATGTTATCATTTAAAGTGGAAACATATACATCAGGGTCCACAAAACTGTGCCATTTATATCACATATCATGCCAACAAGGTACTACTTAACTATATAGTGGCCATCATGCCACAACTTGAAACCTGTTACAAGGATAACCTGTCCACACACACACACATATATATATATATGTATGTATGTATATATATGTATATATATGTGTGTATATATGTATGTATATATATGTATGTATGTATATATATATGTATATATATGTGTGTATATATGTATGTATATATATGTATGTATGTATATATATATGTATGCATATATATATATATATATATATATATATATATATATATGACATACTTGTACAACCATGTCTACTGCCAAAAACCTCATATCAATGGACAACATCTACATAATGCCCCAATGACCTGAGAGTATAGGGATGACACATAGGAATCTATTACAAAACACTAGCAACATATCCAACCTTCAACAACTAGTGATCTTCTTGCAGCTCTTTCTCGATGGCACGATCTCTATCGCATCATGTACTACCATCTAACAGATGTGGAAACCCACATGGTGAGATGAATGTCCCAATAAGAGATATCTCTCTGCATACAACTATTGTTAACATAGATAGATATATAGCAAGAAGGTAGTACTATTAACATGATGAGCAGATTCATCTAAATGAATAATTGAAACTGATAACACAGACTATATAGATTAAGTAGTTACAACTGATTAATAGAACATCATAAAATTTGAGAAGGAATCTGAAGAAAATGTACAATCATTATTAATTAAACAATATATGAAATAGGACAAAGGGTCATCCAATGTGAATCATTTTTAAACCTAAGAAAATATACTATATGATTGTATTACATCTTTTATTATGCCCCATGGAGATGAGGTATACCACTTATACTCCAATTGACCATTGCTAAGTCCAAATTAGTGCCATACAAGATTTAGGAGCATTAGACTCCTATGATCTCCCACACCCTCAGATAGTCCGAGTCTGTTGTAGTGACGTATAGAGTCCAATTACATAACAACCTAGTCTGCTTTGGTATATAGGCACACCATTAGTAAACATGGTATATAAACCTAATCATTTGAGGTACAACTACAGCTATCCTCTATCACATCATATACTAAGATACGACCACAATCATTCTCCTTTCAAGGCATGACCACAATTATTCTCTATAACCTATAATTGTGGATGCAAGGACATACCCTCAACTTACACCCCTACATATTCAACAATATCCACTCCAAGTTTCCCTTAAGAATTACTCATGTCACCATCCAACAAGTACTGATGCTGAAGATGGATCTATGGCTCATGGAAACTACATTATTAGGGTTTCACTTGATTAAGTATTTTAGTTGGGTATCTTTTAATACCTCGATCAAACTACAACGTACAAATCCTAAATAGATTCTACAAAGATAACAATAGATTGCAATGTCAGAAGATATAAAATGTATTAATCATAAAGTTGATGCATCACAACCTGATACCATTTCACTACCATTCACAAGGCCATAATCATTATCACATCACTAGGGGATAAAAATTCCTCGCCATATTAGTGGATGATATCACCTTACATCTAGGCACCAAGCCTCTGCCATGGTCACAAGACCTAGTCACATCATCATTATCTTACCATGCCTTATAAAGGCTCATGATCACCACCCTATGTTATATAAGAGATACCGTAGCAATCACAAGCTATGATGATCATTCAATCTGCAACATTCGAGTTACACAAGTAGGAGAGAGAAAAATACATCATTAGGTGCAAATCACTCAAGAAGATAAACATTACATCATGTACTCAAGATTTGGGTCAGGGTTTCTCATTGTTAGCCAATTAGGGTTTCATAACATCACTTAACATCATACCCTATAAACCATCACTTTCCACATTCTTGGAACACATAAGGTTAGGCATCATTACCATAATTAACCGATCATGTAACCAACCAAGGTGTAGCGATCAGGTAAGCTAACATCACTTCTAGTGACTGTAACACCTCAATATGTAGCAACCATCAAAGCCATACAAATGTAGAGACCACTTTGAACCATGCACAACGACCATCTCACATGCAAAATGTAGCGACCACATCAAAAGCAACATTGCAACCACAACAAATCACCCATGTAGCGACAACAACACTAAGCAAAACCATATGTAGCGACCACACACTATCATATGTAGAAACTCCAAGGTAGGTGCTTCATGTGTAGTGACCACAACACACCATGCATAATAGTCGCAACAACAAACACCAAGGGTAGCGACCAGAAGACATGTAGCATCTAAAATATGTGTAGCAACCTAGATGATTAGGGTTAGGGCTATAGTGACCAACCAAAACCCATTCTCACCACCATCATGATCATAGCGACCAAAATAGGAACATAACATTAGGAAACTGAAGAGTCACCAAGAAGGAAACCTCACAAAGATGATAATCATCCAAACCCTAAAACAAGAATCACAAGGAGAAACAATCGAATAAGATAAGAAAGGGAAACCAAGCATCAAAAACATGCAAATAAGAGTCAAACCTCCATCTTCCATATGATAATCGAAAACATGACCATATATATAAAACCAATCATTCAAGGCGTTGCATGTAAGAATCAACAACTCCACATGTTGGGAAATAGGGTGCTATTATATGCAGCAGAAATAAAAATTTTATTTGCTCGTTTCTCAAAAACCAACAGAATCTCATCAACAACAATGTATCTAGGAAGGAAGGGTTACAAGGTTAAACCTGGTCTTAGAGAAAGTCCAGTAACATCACCCAACAATTACAATCTTAGACGGTGTCTATGTAGCTCCTAGTCTTCACCACAGACAACAAACTTGAACATCTCCTACAACGGCTCTTGTGGACTCACCACAGATTGTAGGCTAACGTCATCCTCCTAGAAATAGCCAAAGGACTCCTTCCTCTAGAGTAGTCCATGCGAACCACCGAGAAATCCACATTGCATCGCCAGAGCCAACGAGAAGGAATTGTCCCCTTCTATCAGTGTACTAGTCACTGACATGTTCTCCCACAACAACTGATCTCAGTTGATCCTCCTTCACTATATCTCCCGGGTCGGGTAGGACTTGTTTGGGCTCTCTATTAATCAACACAACCATAGAGGACAACATTTGTCAGGGCTACTGATCCCAATTGTGTGTGTTGGGAAGCCCCCAGTACCCCTCTATTAATAGTAGAGGGTAGGGTTCCCAGTTGATGTGGGAGTAGAAGGGTCAGGAAACATGAATGTTTTGGAATCTACATACCACAAGACATTTGTCTCGCACTGCGAAATGGTTGTCTCATGTGCGAGACGGTCGTTTCACAGTGCAAAATGGTCATTTCATGCTTTTGCAGTTTCCTGTTTGCATACGGAATTGGCAATTCATTTCTAATCTATGTTAAACATCAATTTTTCTTACACATCAAGCATTATGAAATCCAAATGAATTCAAGAAAGTATTTAGAATCTTCCCCATCCTAACCAAGCGATCTCGCACATGCGAGATGGTCATCTCGCTCACCTAGATGGTCATCTGGTGAGCTGAGCCGAGCCGATCAGTTCATCAATATGAACCAATCAGTTCACCTCAGTTTGGGCAATCAACTTTGTTCCAACCCGTCGGACAAACTAGACACCCATCTCAACACTTGAGATGACCATTTGGAACCCCAAATGCCCATCTCAACACTTGAGACGACTGTTTGGAATTCGAGTCAGTTGTTGGTGTGTGAATTGAATACCTAAACATTTTAGTCATCAATTCCAATCAACCTGATACTCCAATCAGTCAGTCCAACACTTGAACTTGATGATTTTAAGTTCAGCCAGTTGATCTATTATTTAATTGAATACCTAAAAACATTCAATCTAAATATCATTCATGAATATACTCCTTTAATGCAAGTGTGTCCTATGTGTGTGACCCTATAGGTCTAGAATTACGTTGGAAATGAATGTCCATAACAACTTATGAAATCACAAGCAAAGAGTGGTGCCTAGTCACACATCATTGCTACCTAAGTAATTTGGAAAGTTGGAGAACAACTTCAACCTATAATCTGTGAATAGTGTTACCATGATCGTATAGTTCCTTTGTCTTTGATATCCAGACTAAACTCAAAGCATGGAATCATCATCCTCTCAACGTTCAATCCATGTTCCTTGAACTAGAGCAGACTGTCTAAGATGCATGTGAGTTCACATATCATATATTGAATCACATGGGTATGACCATACACTCTCAGTCTCTCTTATCAAGGGGCCCTGGATATCAATCTCCAATAGGAGGGACAAATCCAATGTCTATCACTCATAGTCAATCCCCATGTGTTAAAGTCACCCAATCATCACTGTTATAACAACCCATGTTTCAGGACTATGTTTGATGATGTCAAAGTGTACCCAATGACATGTGATGAGTGCTGTGATTTCAGGTCTAAGAACCACAATCACCACCATCACTATGAGAGATGATTCTAATTATCATTCCATGGTTACCATGTATCACTCTCATGGTGGGTCTGTTCGATGCACTGTTCACTAACATGTATTTGTGTGTTTGACTTGATATCAAATATCATGACTAATGATACTCTATCATCAGTCAAAACACACTGTAGTCTTATGTATTACTATTTTCTATTTTGCTTCCATAGTAATAACTGACTAGGGACATAACAAGAATGTATGAACTCTTATCATTCGTATGATCTCATCCTCCAAGTCACGTACTTGAAGACATGCGACATCGAGTATCATCATTCTCTAGACATCTACTTATTTTTGTGTCATCATCTCAAGACCGAGATAAACATGACAGATGGGATTACCTTTATGATTTATCAAATCAAGCATCTAATGCCTCACCCCAATCATCATATGATTGGCTGTCTGGGCATACATACTAACAGACTCACACTTGCACTTAGAGCCAAATCACCCACAAATCATATTCTTAGTGATCTTAACAAGTCCATCATGTTTCTGCTGCACAAGCACTCTAGCAACATTTGCTTTTAGTCGATATTTTGCAATTTTCACATCTCTTTGATGTACAACATTTCATATGAGATGGAAGTGCCATAGTATGCTATCTGAGATTCCTTGCCTATCATATAGCTCCATTTCTATCATAGTATTTCTACTAAGTCATCAATGGTTGGAACCTCTCATAAGATCACCCATATGAACTTTATACAATATCTTCTGTTGTTCTCATAACATAGAGATAGTCAACTTTTATTGTAGATTTAAACAAATGTCATTAGCTCGGAACCCTTCCAGGTTACAGTTCTTGTTCTAAGGTCAAACACAAAATATATTGCTATTTATTTATTTGTCAGTTAGGAAGCTTGGATCAGTGTAACGCTTTACACCCAACTCGTCCTTATTACCATGACCAAGGAACTAATCCTTTTAGTACTTCACAAGAACATGTCCAATACATACAAGATTGCTAGATAGGTATATATATACTCTCATCATGTCTAATACATATGAGATGATTGGATATCCTCTCATCATGTCCAATACATATGATATTACATGATATCTTATTGTGATGTCCAATACATATGAGATAACGAGATGAGTACATACATGATAGATCCAATTGTGAATGTATATGACATATATCCATGTGTTCCTATTCTTCACAAGAACTGGGACACTAGGCTATAGAGAGACGAACTCCACGGAACATGGACACATTTTCTCTCAATGAATCATGCATGTTGATCCTTTCAACATATTTCTAGTGTATGTTCTCTTTCTTAGGTCAAGAAGCTTTCCAGATCTATCTATATAGATCCCAATTCCTATCACGTACGATGCTTCTCCTAAGTCCTTCACAAAGAAGGTACTTTCCTTGCTAGGTGTTAACATTTGCAGGATAAGGTTGTTATTTCGTATCATTATGTGGAATATAAATATGCTCCTACTAAATCTTTTGTAATCACAGATTTAATCTTCATTCTGATTCAAGTCAAACACTTTGACTATCTTGTCAAATAGAAGATTCCTGCTTTGAGATGCTTACTGATCGACCTTTGCATTTTGCAGACTTTATTTGTATTAATGGATTTATAAAACTATTAGGTTGTGTCATGTACACATCCTATAAAAATTCCAGTTATGGAATGCAGTTTTAACATCGATGTGCCAAATCTCATAGTCATACTTAGATGCAATTGCAATCATGATATTGATGGATTTAACCATGGTAATTGGTGAAAGACTTCAACATGTTTAATAACTTGAACTTTTTTGAAGCTCATCACAGACAATCTACCCTTCCATGTTTGTTTTCTCTAAAGACCAAAATGCACCCTATGGGTTTTACCCCTTTAGGTGGATCCATCAAGGTCATACCTTGTTGGTGGACATGGAGTTCATCTTTGATCTTATGGCATAAAGCCACATCTCAGACTCTGGTCCCTCAATAGCTTCTAGTTGGTTTGTTTGACTCGTCATTATGATCAACTCATCGCCTTACTAAGTTATAAGATATCATATATCCTTCAAAAAGGCATGATCCACTAGAACTATAAGATTTTTGTGTTACTTAAGGAACTTGAGAATCCACAATAATTTGTGATTCTCATTGTTCCCACTGTACCTCTTTTAGGTTCAATGTTTTCTTGCTTGTCTCGAACAGTTCGAGCTCTACTTATACTCCCAGTGATTCCTTTAGTGTATAATATGATCTCTCATCTCTAGATACATATAGTCATGAGTATGTGTCAAGCGATGACATAATGAGAGGTTCCTCATCAGGAATATATCCATCCAGATCAAAAAACAACTTTGTTGTAGGATTGGGATAAGAGTAGTATTTAACAAAATAACATTTGTGTGATTCATGTACAACACCCAATTTAAGTAACATCTTTCTTATATAGGCATTCATCTTTAATCATTATCAAAGACATATTCAAACACTTCCCATACCAAATTGCATATGGTGTCTTTTGAACCATTTTAGACGATACATTCTTATAGTGTTTAGCATGTGCTCAAAGGAAATTGAAATTTTAGCTAGTTTTATTGATAATCACACCTTAAAAAGATGTGAATACTTCCTTCTAACACATCATCATGTTCAAGTGGAGTTCATTGTGATACACTATCACATATCTCCAGAAGGTCCTCAAGCTCTTGGCTTAAAATATTTCAACATCGATCACATTGAAGTATTTTAATACTTCTACCAAGTTAGTTACGTACTTCATTTATGATCTCCTTGAGCACTTCAAGAGATGCATAATTGTATTTCATTAAATACAATTTTCCATATCTACTGATCACATCAATAAATATAGTGAGGTACTAGTAACCACCTTTAGCATTTATTCTAAAAGATCTGTTGTACATCAATATGTACTAGGCCTAATAGAATAGTCACTCTCCCACTACATCCAGTGAAGATGCTTTTGTCATATTTCTCAATAAATAAGACATGCATGTCTCTATTGTTTCAATAACCAAAGCCAACTAATATGTTGGCCTTCTAGCACTTCTGACAATAGCTCCCACCTTGAAACTAAAGTTGTCGGGGTAGAAATGATCTCCTTCCATTGGCCACCCATAGATGGCATGGAATTCCCACAGCGATAGGTGATAGTCAGAGTTGTAGAGGCATAAGTTGATGCATCCCTCCCTCCATTCATCCCCATTCTCTAGAATGATGCAGACCTCCAATGAAGCAAGGAACTCGTAGATGAGGTCTGGGAAGGTCATCCAGTCATTGAAGAATGGTTGGTCACGATTGATCCCCTGATGCTCACAGACTTGGTGCATACTATTGGTGAAGCCCAATGATTTGAGGAAGGCAGGGTCTCCATACCGTGTTAGCACCATGTCCCTATTATGAAGATCTTCATACCCACTTGATGTCAGCATTGGGGTACGTGATTCGGCTTGTCTTGGGAATCAAGTTGAGAGTCCCTATTGATGAAGAAGCCTCTCTTCTAGGTGCCATCACTAGTGAGAGAAGTGGATTAAGAAGGAGAGTGCTCATAGTAGCCACTTAATCATTGCATATGCTTGCATGTGTGTGCTTAAAGGAGGAGTAGAGAAGGTGTGAAAAGAAATGAATCACAACCCCTCCTTATATTGATGCAACTATGACCCTGCTGCCATGTTGGTAGAACTGAGCTGGTTTCAGTACTACCGACTTTTCCTCGATGATCTATGTGTCTCGGTTCTGTCGATGGTCTTAATTGTTGATGTCTTCAACACAGATTGCATGGTGTCATTAGTAATGACTTCATCCACGAATTGGTGGTACTGACCATTAGATGCAATGAACCTTGGTCGTTGGATGGCGCACACATGGATTTGGTCCCTCTTGGCATCAGTACTATAGACTTCTGGTCGGTAGTATCAAGTTGTTCAAATTCCTCGATACTTTTGAGCAGGAACTCAGTGTTCCAAAATTGGAGCTTGCATTTTTTTGGTACTACTGACGTCGTGTCGGTAGTACTGAACCCTTATCAATTTACTCGACTCCTTCTATATAGAAAGTCGATACAACTGACTTTAGGGTTGGTAGTACTGACCTAATTTGAAGTATTTTCTAGTTCTACATGTGATGTTGTAAGTACTACTGACATTGTGGTCAGTAGTTCTGAGTTGTTATATCAAATCGATCCTTTTCCATGTGACCTCATCGGTAGTACTGACTTTTGGTCGGTAGTACCCATTGGTAGTCAGCCTGCACACCACACAAAATGGATCAAGGTACCTTTTTTACAATAAAACTATGAAAATGAAAACAAAATCTATGAAACTACAAAACTGAATGTAAATAATGAAAAATTATGGTTGGGTTTCCTCGCAACAAGCGCCCTTATTTTACATCATAGGATTGATAATCTTATTTAAACCATCAGTGAAGCTCATTGAGCTTCAACTCATCCTATTTCCTCACCAAATCTCCCCCAAAGTAGTGTTTAAGACATTCACCATTAAAAAGGAATGGCTCAACCCCATTACTTATTTATACTACCCCATGAGGAAAGACCTTAACTACATCCAAAGGTCCACTCCATCTAGACCTCAATTTTCCGTGATGTAATTTCAACCTAGAATTGAACAGAAGAACCTTATGTCTTGGAGTGAAAACCCTGTGTAGGATGTGGCGATCATGGATCCTTTTAGTTCATTCTTTATAGACCCTTGATCTTTCATATGCATCAAACCTAAGCTCATCTAGCTCATTCAATTCTAACATCCTTTTTCTCCCTGTGACATCCAAACTGTAATTCAATTTTCTTAATGCCCATCTAGATTTGTGCTCCAGCTCTATGGGTAAATGACATGCTCTTCTATAGACCAACCTAAAAGGAGTGGTTCCTATAGGTGTCTTATAGGCTGTCCTATATGCCCACAGAGCATCATTGAGAAACATACTCCAATTTGTCATGTTTGTTAAGACTGTCTTTTCTAAGATTTTCTTGATCTCTCTATTAGACACCTCAACTTGCCCTGGGGTTTGGGGGTGGTATGGAGTACCTACTTTGTGTTTTACTCCATACTTGCTCAAAAGTTCCCCGAATTTCTTATTGGTAAAATGAGATCCACCATCACTAATGATCAACCTGGGCACCCCAAACCTATACAAAATTTGATCCTTCACAAACCTACATACTACTTGAGTGTCATTGGAGTAGGTTGGAATTGCTTCCACCCACTTATACACATAATCAACAATAAGAAAAATGTATAAGTTTGAATTTGAATACACAAAATGGCCCATGAAATCAATGCCCCATAAATTAAGCACTTCAATTTCCTAAAAAACATTCAAAGGGATTTCATATCTTTTCAAAATATTACATGCACGTTGATATGAGTCACAACAAAGCAAGTTATATGCATATTTGAAAAGTGTAGGCCAATAGAGACCACATTCTAAAACCTTGGTCACAGTCCTAGAACTAGCATGATGACCCCTAGTAGGTAGATAATGACAGCGTGTCAATATGCTCTCAAACTCACACTCTGGCACACATTTTTTTAATATACCATCCCTACATTGCTTAAGCAAGATGGGGCCATCCCAAATGTAGTACCTTAAAGAGTGGAAGAATATCTTCTGCTCCTGGTAACCCCAATCCTCTAAAATCTATCCACTTGCCAAGTATCGTACAATATTTGCAAACCACAAATCCTTGCTCTTCATAGAAAAGAGTTGTTCATCAGGGAAGTCTTCCACTATATGTATATTGACATCCTTTTCATCCACACTTCCAAGCCTAGATAGGTAATCAGCCACTGCATTCTCATTGGTTGCTTTTTCTTTGATTTTAATATTAAATTCCTACAATAGCAATATCTATCTAATCAACCGAGGCTTTGCATCCTTTTTCTACAGCAAAAATTAAAAGGTTGGATGATATGTCCAAATAATAATCTTAGCCCCTATTAAATATTAGTGAAACTTCTCAAAAGAGAAAACACCACCAATAGCTCTTTTTTGTTCTTGTGTATTTCAATTGGGCATCATTAAGGGTTTTGGACACATAATAAATGACCGTAGGAACCTTATCTCGACGTTAGCCTAGAACATCCCCACTACATAATCTAATGTGTCACACATAAGCTCAAAACATTAACTCCAATCTAGAGCCTAGACAACTGATGTGGAGATTAGCTTCTCCTTCAACACCTCAAATGCCTTCAAACATTGCTCATCAAAATTAAAATCAACATCCTTTTCTAACAATTCAGAGAGCGGTTTGAAAATTTTCAAAAAATCTTTAAAATCTCTTATAAATCTTCAATAAAACTTGGCATGTCCTAAAAAGCTCCTCACTTCCTTCACTGATGATGGTGGAGGTAGCTTGGAGATGACTTCTATCTTAACTAGATCAACCTCCATTCCTTTACTGGACACCTTCTGTCCCAAAACAATCCCCTCACTCACCATCATATGACATTTTTCCCAGTTCAAAACTAGGTGAGTGTCCTCACATCTCTGCTAACCATATCAAGATTGGAAATACAATGCTCAAATGATTCCCCGTAAACCGAAAAATCATCCATAAATACCTCCAAACATTGATCTACCATATCAGAAAAAAGGTGATCATGCATTGTTGGAAGGTAGTCAGTACAATACAAAGATAAAACGACATTCGTTATACACAAATGTGCCATAAGAACAAGCAAAGGTAGACTTATCTTGATCTTGTGGCTCAATAGAAATATGGTTGTATCCAAAATAGCCGTCAAGAAAGCAAAAATGAGAGTGGCCGGCGAGTCACTCAAAACTTTGATCGATAAAAGGAAGCGGAAAATGATCCTTCAAAGTGGCAAAATTCAGACGTCGGTAATCGATACACACATGCCACCGAGTCACAAACCTAGTCAAAATTAATACATAATTCCCCCACTTTCTTAGGAACCACCTGGGTTGGGCTAACCCATATTGAGTCAGAGATAGCATATATGATACATGTAAAGTTTTACTACCTCTTTCTTTACTACCTTAGTCATGATGGGGTTGAGTCGCCACTATGGTTGCATGATCGGCTTGGCTCCCTCCTCCATCTAATCTTGTGCTGGTAGAAACTAGGGGAAGTCCCCTTTGTGTCTGCCACGGACCATCCAAATGTTGTCATGTGTTTTTTTTGAACCACAAGTAGCTTCTCCTCTACCTGAATGATTAGTAAAGCCAATATGATGACTGGAATTTTCTCCACTACTTCTGGTGGCAGTGGCTTCAGCTCTAGCTCTGAGGGACTCAGTAACGATGGGACCAATGGTGGAGGATGTGGTCCTAGATCTTCAAAGTGTCTAGTGTAAAAAAACAGTAGTGCCTTGAGAAATAAGACACACTCCTCCAATGAACTACATCGAGTATAGTCATTTACCGTATTCATAAGACATGCCTCCAAAGGCAACTACAGATATGCTTGAACAAGAGCAGTAGATGTTGCCTCCTCAATTGTTGTTGGGCAATAGTCCTCACATTCATCATTAGGATACTGAACTGCCTTTGTCAAAGAAGTTTCTTTTATGTTTTCCAAGATGTCCATCGCCAATGTGCCTTTGTGAACCTACATCATCACATGAGCCATATCAAGATATGGCTTCCCCAGAAATAATGACACTAGTTCTTGGACCTGCTATAGCATGTGACATTGTACCTTCCCTTTAGTAGGTTGTGTCGATTCGGGCATTAAGATTTCAAAATGCTCTTCTCTATTTCCTAATGTTAGTCTCCCTCTTCCCATCTCTAGAATCATATCAGTTGTGGCTTAGAATGGCCTCCCGAGTATTAATTTGTTGCCCTGACCATCTTGCATATCCATGATTACAAAGTCTGCTGGAAAAACAAATCTGTCCACCTTGACAAGAACAGACTTACAAATAGCACCTCATAATCATCTATATTCCTCTTCTTGTTGATCAATTCCTTCATAAATTTCCCATAGGAAGGAATTTTCTCAATTGTGTTGATGAGCGGAATGTTAACATGAAGCTTCCTAAAGTTGTCTAGGAACTTCTAGAACTTCTTGTCGACCTTCTGAGATTTCAAGCTATTCGAGAATGACATGGGCTTCACCACCTTGCTTTGGTGAGGTGGAACATAGGCCTCCTTCCTTGGCTCATTAGGTTCATGAGTTTCAACATCAACAACTCTATCCTCTCCAGCGGTATCTGGCTCAACTGCATCAATTGCAACGATAATCATCGGTGAGCCTTTATCATCCTCTTTGTCCTTTGCTTCTGGAACTATTTTTTTCTCATTCAATAACTTCTTTCCACTCTCTAACATCATTGCTTTACATGTTGATTGTCAGTAGGTTTGTTGGTGTTTCCTGGGAAACAATGTTGAGTTAGTTTCTTCAAGGACACAACCTCTGTCGCAATTTGAGAAATCAGAGTCTCAATGCTATGAATTTGTGCTCCTTGATTCTGTAGTAACCTTTGAGTCTGGCCAATCAACACTTCATTTTGGCTATCCAGCTTACCCAACATGTCCCTTATGCAGTCTATCTTTCTAGGGCCCCTATCCTACTAGTATTTTTGTTGTGGAACAACCTACTATGGCTTGCCTTGCTGAGCTTGAGAAGGGTTTTTATGGAAATTATTGGGATCCCTCCAAGAGACTTTGGGTCTTTTCTCCATGAGTATTCATTTCCTCTGTAATTTTGCTATCATGCAAAATTGTAGTCCTCTACTTCTCCTTTAGAAGAGTGTCCATTCTTCTGATATAGCTTCCTAGCGATAAGGTCAAGTTTCACATTTAGTGCACTGATGACCTTTAATTCTCCAACACTTTTAAGGGTTGTTGGAAGCTCTCTTTCCTCTCCCCAAGAGTGATTCTTATCCTTGATCTTTAGAATCTCATGGCATATAGATGGCTTATTGTTCAGAAAAATCTTGAGCTGACACTATCAAGCGTATTTTTTCTCCCTTGTACATCATGTAGTAAAAGGTCTTTTCCTGGGCATACACATCAATCCCATGATGCAGGACCTTTCTTAGAATATTTTGATACCTCTCCCATGCTTATGAGTATGACTCTTTTGCCTTCTTCTTGAAGTTATATATTTCCTTGACAAGTTTGTTTGTCTTCTGAGGTGGAAAATAGTGTTAAAATAAAACATCTATCATTCCCTCCTATGTTTCAATCGACTCAGGCGAGATATTATAGAACCAATATTTGGCATTATTCACTAATGACAAAGAAAATAGCTTCATGTAGATCACATTATTTGGTACTCTATTTATCTTGACCATATTGTAGCTCTCCATGAAATTGCTAATGTGCATCATCAGATCTTCTGTGCTATGTCCATGAAAAGCTTGTGACTTTACCAATGCCATAAGCCCTAGATCAATCTTGTAACTACCCACATTTATTGCTTGTCACTTGATTGGCCCAAGTTGAGTTGTTGAAGAAGACACCTTTATCTTCTCCCAAATTATATGCTCTTCTTCCGCCATCTCTGGTTGTTCTTCTGGTTCTTCTAGTGGTGGTGTTATAGTAGGTGGTGGTGGAGTTTGAATCAACCTTGGCATTGAGCTATTGAACTTCTTCCTTAGTGTAGGAATTCTGCTTGACTAAACTTCTATGGAGTCGACTCTCCATAGTTGTGAGATCTAGTGTGCACCATGCACTAGTACCTAAAATTGTTAAAAACAATGTCAGAATGGTTATAAATGATTGAAGAAATGATACTTAAAATTCAGCTTGAAAGGATTAAAAAGAAGTGTGGCCTAGAGTGGTCGATTACAACACTCGCAATGTTGTATTTCTCGTTTCCTCAACAATGGTTCCAAAAACTTGATAGGATATTTACAACACGTCCTAAACTGTAAGTGCATGCTATCAGAGTAATATAGGACAATGAGGCCTGGATATCGAACACAGGGAAATGTTAAATTTGAAAACTACTACTAACTACAATATGATCAGCTAGACTAAAGAAAACTTTGATCCAATTGTTTAATTAACTATGATTGCAGACAGTGAATCTAAAATTATTGGTGATTAATCGCAACTAGATAGAATTCCTTAGGATTATGGCTCCACCTCGGTTAACATTGCAATTAACAATCATAACATTAACAATTATATATCCTAGCCCTATTAAGAGCCTATAGTAATAATTACCTGGTCTCATGGTGTAATTCACTGCCTAAGCTAATACCAACCCCACTCTCATATCGATTGTGTTATTAGTTAGGTGTTTTATCGATAACTCTGGGTAATCTCTTCATGTTCAGAAGTCACCTTTCTCAAAGGGCGATATAAAACATGTATTTCTATGAATTTCCAACTGTTAATTTCCTTTTTCAAAGTAATTAAAGGTCTAATTAACTACCTATGATGATCAAGCATAGATAGTATATGAAAATCACATAGAAATAAGTCCAAAAATTGAGAGAAATTGATATATTAATGCATAAAATTCAATTACAGTGCATAATCAGGCTACTCTCAGGTCCTAAGAAATAAGGGGGTTGGTTGCATGATTTACATGGTCAATAACATAGGAGAGAAGAAGAAAAACGTGGAGAGCATTTAGAAAAACTAAAGAACCCCTGAAGAAGATGGTGCAAAAGATCACTTCTTGTGCATGTGTCGATTTGCTACCTTTCGGCTGCAAATCTGTCCGCTAAAAGTGTCTGGAGTGTCTAAAACATGATCTTCTTCTCTGCTTTCTCCTCTACTTGCTCTCGGCTATTGTCCAATAGAATAGAACGTGATACTAGGTCTGGAAGAATCCACCCCAGGTCATAGAAGTGAATTAAGGATAAATAAATCCTTAACCATTGGATTAAACACTAAATTCAGATATGTCTGATCCTGTCATGTTGGTACTATTGACTAGGTTTTGGTACTACTGACTCCTTTGATATTTGTGTCCACCTAGCAAGTTGTCGATACTATCGAACCTCTATCGATAGTACCGAGTCTCCTTGATTAATCTTGATCAAAACATTGTGATGTTGTCCATAGTATCGACTTCAATGTCAGTACCATCGAGTCTTCTCCATTTCTTTCTTTTCCAAACTGAGCATGAGTCGGTACCACCGACTCCAAAGTGGGTAGTACCGAGCTGTGTGGATTCTTGTAAAATCACCTCAAATTCACCAAAATCTGAACATAATATCTTGAAATATCATAAATCATTTGAAAATATTAAAATTACATTTATTTGATGCAATTAAGTGTCACATGCTAATGAGAGTAAATCATGTACAAATTAATATGAAAATTAACAAATAGTGCACACAAATCAATATAAAATTGTCTATGAGAATGAGATATATCCATTGCATCAGTGACATGGGTAGAGGTCACAACCCATGATGGTCCTTGTTTTTTTTTGAACAAAAGAATATAGTGGACAAAGTGGTTACTACATGACCTTGGTTTTAACAATCTTTGGGGCATGCACATCTTAAGTTCTTGCATGGTCGATCTTTTGCGGGACAAGTGTCCTTAGAGGTTCTAGTATCTTAACACCTCATCTTCCTCAACTCTCTCCTACCCTTGGGTACTTATACCCCTTGTTTCAAATGCAAGTGACCCTTTTAGCTCTCTCATCTTTCTCTCTTCTTGCTTGGAGTTTGGCCCTTGGTGTAAGTGGAAGTGTTGAGCTTGAAGAAGGTGGTTGTTTCCCCCTTGCATGTGGTGATCTAAGGTTGGAGCATCCCTCTTTGTTGATCCTTTGGTGATCCTTGTGCTTGGTAAGTGGTTTAACCTTCTTTATCTCTCTTTTTTAACCCTACCCTCCTATTCTTCTTTTGGTTGAGACTATGGTTTTCCATGGTGGCTCTCTTGAGGAACTTATATCCAGCAGAGGTCAAATCCATGGTTCTCCTATGGTAGTACCTAATTGATATGAAGATCTCCTCTTCCCCCTTTCTTTTTTCAGACTAGGGTGTGTACCCTCTTCTCTTTGAGTTTCCTCTGACCTTGGTTTGTTCTTCTCTTGAGATGATCTTGCTTGGTCATGGAGTTGATACAAGCTTGGTGTTTTTTTTCTCTCTTAGAGCTTGTTGGGTTTTGGAGTTGATCTTCACCTCAAGGCATGTTATATAACATTCCCCTCTTATATTGTTGTACGTTATCTTGCTTTCATGTTAATTTTATTTTTCTGAAATGCGATTATAAGTTGATAAATGATGTTGGTTTAAGATTATGTGGTAATCTTTGCATAGATTGTTATTTCTCCTAAACCCTAATTCTTGAAACCGAGATGTTATGGATGGATTAGTATGTATGCCCAGAGAGACAATCATATGATGATGGGAGTGAGTCATTAGATACTTGATTTGATAAATCATAAAGGTGACTCTATCTATTATGTATGTCTCAGTCTTGAGATGATGACACAAACATAAGTAGATGTCTAGAGAATGATGATGCTCAATGTCGTAGTCTTCAAGTACGTGACTTGGAGGATGAGATCATATGAATGATAAGAGTTCATACATTCTTGTTATGACCTAGTCATTTATTACTATGGAAGCAAAATAGATAATAGTACTACATAAGACTAGAGTGTGTGTTGACTAATGATAGTCTCATTAGTCATGATATGTGATATCAAGTCAAACACACATATACATGTTAATTAATAATGTATTAGACAGACCCACCATGAGAGTGATACATGAAAACCATGGAATAGTAGTCAGAATCATCTCTCATAGTGATGGTGATGATTGTAGTTCTTATGCCTAAAATAACTACACCCATCACATGTTGTTGGGTACACTTTGGCATCATCAAATGCAGTCTTGAAACATGGGTTGTTATAACGGTGATGATTGGATGACTTTGACATATGGGGATTGACTGTGAGTGATAGAGATGGGATTTGTCTCTCCTACCGAAGATTGATATCTAGGTCCCCTTAATAAGTGAGACTGAGAGTGTATGGATGTACCCATGTGATTCAATATATGATATGTGAACTCACATCCATCTCAAACAATCTTCTCTAGTTCAAGGAACATGGATTGAACGTTGAGAGGATGATGATTCCATGCCTCGAGTTTAATTTGGATATCAGAGACAAAGGAACTATACGATCATGGTAACACCATTCACAAATTATAGGTTGAAGTTGTTCTCCAACTTTCTGAATTACTTGGGTAGCGATGATGTGCGACTAGGCACCACTCTTTGCTTGTGATGTCATAAGTTGTTATGGACATTCACTGCCAACGTAATTCTGGACCTATAGGGTCACACACATAGGACACACTTGGATTAATGGAGTATATTCTTGAATTATGTTCAAATTGAATGCTAAAGGTGTTTAGGTATTTAATTAAACAATAGATCAACTAACTGGACTCAAAATCATCAAGTTCAATTGTTGGACTGACAAATTGGAGTGTTAAGTTGAATGTAATTGATTACTGAAGCATTTAGGTATTCATTTCACACACCAAAAGCTTACTACACTACCAAAAGGTCATCTCAAGTGTTGAGATAGACGTCTGGGGTGCCAAATGGCCATCTTAAGTGTTGAGAGGGGCATCTAGTTTGTCAGGTTGATTGGAATGAAGTTGGCTACCCAAACTAAGGTGAACCGATCGATTCATACTGATGAACCCAACTGGCTCGGCTCGGATCACCAAACAACCATCTATCTGAGTGAGATGGTCATCTCACATGTGCGATATCTCTCGGTTAGGCTAGGGAAGGTTCTAGATATTTTTCCAAATTCATTTGGATTGCACAATGCTTGTTGGGTAAGAAAAAATGATGTTTAACATTTATTAGAAGCAAATGGTCGATTCTGTGTGCAAATAGGAAACAACAGAAGCATGAGATGACTATTTTTGCACTGTAAAATCACTGTCTCACACATGAGATGACCATTTTGCAGTGAAACATGATCGTCTCACGGTCCACAAATTCTAGAAGATTCATGTTTCTGGACCCTTCTACTCCCACATCAACTAGGAACCCTGACCTTGTCCTGTACTATAAATATAGGGGTACTAGGGGCTTCCTGACACACAATTGGGAACAATGGCCCTAACAATTATTGTCCTATCTGGTTGTGGTAACTAATAGAGAGCCCAAGCAAATCCTACCAGACTAGGGAGGGATAGCAAGGGAGGATCAACTGAGATCAGTTGTGGGAGAGCATGTTGGTGACTTGTACGCTGATAGAATGGGACAACTCCTTCATGTTGGCTCTGGCAGCACATCATGGAGTTGTAGGTGGTCTACGTGGACTACTCTAGAGGCAAGAGTCCTTTGACTGCTACTAGGAGGATGACATCAACCTGCAATCCATGGCGAGTCCACATGAGTCGTTGCAGGAGATGTTTGAGTATGTTGTCCGTAGTGAAGACCAGGAGCTGTACAGACACATCAAAGATTGTAATTGTTGGGTGATGTTGTTGGACTTGCTCCAAGACCAAGTATAACTTTGCAATTGTTCCTTCTTAGATACATTGTTGTTGATGAGATTCTGCTGGTTTCTGGGAAATGGGCAAATAAATTTTTTGTTTTTGTTGCCTATATTTGCACCCTATTTCCCAATAGTGGTATTAGAGCCCCATCAATCTACGGTGTATCTGGGATCTAAATCAATGTGATCAGATTTAGTTATTTGTTTATTATTGCATAAAATGCAAATATGAAAATGATTAATGTGCATATCCAATTAAATACCACATACAATCACAATTATATATATATATATATATATATATATATATATATATATATATATATATATGCAATACATACATGTAGTTGTAAAAATGTTTTGGTGGTGGATGTTAGTGTGGTTATGGCCAAAACCCTAGATCTGTGTGTGCATGGTTGTGGTTTATTCCTGTTATTAATCAGTCTGTGTAATGATCCCCTCTCTTTTCCAAATGTAAATTAACACTCCTCTTCCTATTTCCCCTCAAATATAACTCGAGGTTTCCCTTTTACAATGTAAATAAGTAGGACAGTTTTAATTTATGCATCATTTTGAAAATTTGTTCTGCACTGCACAAACTGTCCGTTTGAAGGACCGAGGAGGCCAAACAGTAGGAGGAAAATCGACTAACTGGTGTCCCAACTGATCGGCTGGAGGAGACCAGGCAACTGTTTCAGGAGCCCAACGGAGCAACCAAACGGTGGGCTGATCAGTTCAAGCGTTGAACCCATCAACCCAGTTTGGAGCAAACATGGATCTTTATTAACAACAGGTTGCATGTGATGTGAACCTTAGGTGGCAACCATTCCTTGTGGATCTAAGGAATTGCATTAGACTGGCCATAACTATTGCTCATATATTTTTTATTGCATGTTCACATTGTGGTTATAGAATGTATATGATACATACTATAGTATGTGGTGATTGAATATGTATATGTATTTATATAAAAATGCCCTCAATTAATATATCTAGGTCTTAAATGTTTTCCAAATGCGGCACACATGAAAAGCTTGATCGACCAAGCGTAGGTGATGCCAAAGCATGGTATGTCGTCTATCTTTTGGAAGTGTGATGGTAATAATGTAGGTTCCGCCAAAGCGGTGTAAATTATTACCATGTAGGCTTTTGGTTCAGGCTTGAATGGTGATTCTCAGAGTGTTTGGGCCCAAAAGCATGCTAATGATTATGACAAGGAGTTGCGCATATCATCTATCTAAGAGTTGCATATGATGCAATTCGCATGATTGCCTACCTTGATAATCGACTATGGACGCTGGTGTAGGTCGGGTAATAGTTGAGTTGTTTTGGATCTTGGCCCACTAGGATATTGTACACTACAATATTTCAAATTGATATTGAGGGCTATCAATTTGAATAAAATAGTTGGAGCAGTAATTAATTAAAGACCGAATTAATATCGTCAAATTTATCAAATCAAACAAAATCAAAAATGTTTTGAAAAATTGCAATATTTCTTTATAGAATCAAATATCAAATACAAACATGTTTAAATTGTGATCAGTTTTTGAAAAGGACAAAATGGGATAAAGTTCCACAATTGGTTAAGGAATTTGAGAAATGTTCTCATCTATGAGCGAAAGCTCTATGTACTTGATAGACCAATGCCAGATGAACCCACTCCATGCTAAATGGATGCTTAATGGAAGCATTTCAATGATGCCATAGACATTTGAATATGTAATGCTATGTTTTATGAACTTTGAGTTGCATGAACAACATGAATACATGGACATTCTTGAGATGTTAACACATCTTAAGAATCATGTAAAGCAAATAAGGTATAATATGAGCAAGCTAACAAAGGGAGTTCTAGTAGAATCCCATATGCTCAATATGATTGGGCATAGAGAATGACTGGGAATTCTCTTAGGTCAAGAGTTGACCATGAATATGATTATGCAACCGCTGCAAGAATCATATAGTCAGTTTATCTAATGCTTGGCATGTTGATGCCAAAGCAAGGAACAAAATGGACAAATCCATGATGATGATCAACGGAAGTGAGTCCTAGGGCAAAGGAAAAGCCAAGAAGTGTTCTGAGGCTAAGCTAAAGTCCAATTCTTCTGCACTCAATATATGGAGAAGGGTAAGTGTAAAAGGAATATGTTCTTTTCACTTAAAGGATAAAGTGCCACCATTATCACTTGTCTGGACATTGGAAAGGAATTATCCTCTTCATAGAGGATCTCAGGAAGAAGATAGAGATAGAGATATCTACTTCATAACCTGAGAAGAAATAAGCTAGAACTGTATGGAGCAAGGGTTGCTGCTACTACGGTTGAGAGTTTTCATTCAAGGGAACATGATAGAATTAGTCAAATGTATTATGTGCTTGCAATTAATGAAAAACATCATATTTCTTGTATGATAAGGACATTATGTTTCATTTTAAAAGATATGATCTTTTATGGCAATGCCCTTTGTCTCATAAACTATTCTTGATTGTAATAGAGACAATTGTGTATGACACATATAATGAATGTCTTGATGACACAAACAATGTATACATATAGAATTGTCATCTAATGAACATAAATGAGAACTTCACTTAAAGATTCCAAAATGGTGTTGGTCAAACTCTGTCAACAACATCAAACATCATCACCAACATACTATTTTTTAAATCAATTCAAGGGAAAGGGAAGACTCAGAGGGTCAACCTCTACTTTCTTTACAAGCTATAGGAGCTTGGAAAAAGGAGTTTGAAGTTTGGCACCTTCTTCCTCCAGCACATGATGGGGGTGAAACGACTGGTGTAGAGGACCCCCATTCATTTTGGAGGATTGGTCATGCCAATAGCTCTCCATATCAACCTTGACCTCTCCACCGCCAGATCTCTGAAGGCCGCACCAAAGCTCAACCTAAAGCACTTCAAGAGATCATGCTTGATCAACGTCGGTCAAGGTACTATATACACATGTTGTACAATAGGTATCCAATACAAGGAGTGGATGCTTTCCGATGCTATCTTCAACTTGCAAGGAATCCACCTGATGTAGTGGCCTATAGATAGATCTTCGTTAAAAGATGAAGGAGAAGATGATGCAACAGAAGACCAACAATAGGAGCAAGATGAAGAAGAAGAGGAGGAGGAACCAACCATCCCCATCACACGGAGGCAGGTTCCACACAAGAATACATGACCATATGCAACCTCTAGTTCCTCTTCTCCACCTCCATCATAGGAGGATGATCGATATTCAATGGTGGGAATGTATGTGATGCTGTAGAAGATACAACAAGGACAACAACAACAGACAATAACCTTAGAAGGCATCCACGATGTCCAAGAATAGTTGTACCACAACCAACATGCAATATTTGAGAATGAACAACTTCTCTTGGCCAACCAATAGAACATGCACATGTGCCTACAACAAATGGAGGGATACCAACATGCATTCTTCGATCACTACTGGATCCAGGGTTACTTTGGTGTTTATCTACAACCTCCAGCAATGCCTCAACAGCCGTTGAGCTTTACGAGGACATTCTACCCCTTTGATCCCAACATGCCATATCCTATACCACCACCCATGTGATCTGGTACCACTGTTCCACAAGATAGAATTCTGACTATGTCTTCATAGTAAAGTTCAAACTTGGGGGGGGGGGTAGTTGGAGTAGTTTCTATCTTTTAGTTTTTTACTCTTCTTTAGTTTTTATCTACTTCTTGTTTTTTAGTTTTCTTTTTACAAGTTGTAGGATCCACACTATATCTAGTGTAAAAAGTGGACCTTAGTCATGATTCCTATCATTAATGCGTGCTCTCATTTGTTTGAAATGAAAAAATTAAAATTTGAAAAATTTCTTGCTTAGTTGCAAATTTCTTGAGTTGCACCACCTAGAGGAAGTGTTTGGGCTAGTTAGCTTAAGGACATTTGATATGAATGGACATCTCAACTATTCATGAAATGTGGATGAAGATGGGGTTTGAGCCTAAATTGATCAAACGATTAATGAGATCTTAAATGGAAATTTAAGAAAGAAGCCCTAAGGTTACCCTATTCACTGCTCATTAGAGAGGGACATATCATAGTTCATGAAAGTCTTTGTCTCTTAATTATGTGACTTCATACATTTTCCATTTATATTGATCCACCACCTTAAGATGATCAAGTAAGACCAAATTATTTCCTTTTGTTTGCATTGCATGGCATAATAGGGTGCATGATAGTTAGTTCTTCTTTTTGATTGCATTGGTTAGAAAATTGAAGAAAAAAATCTTTTATAAGCAATTTTCGTGCATATCATTTAGTTGCATAACACTTACATGTGGATAACATGATTTCATCATTCATTTTCAATCATGTGGGTATCTGTTTCCTTCAAAATTTGAGCAGGGATACACATCCATACCCTCAGAAAAAAGAAAAAAAATTGAATGATATGTTAGAAAAGCCCAAGCATAGCGTTCCATCATGCTAAAATAACAGGCTAATGAAAAAAAAGAGTTTGTTAATGTGTTAAAGTTAATAAGGAGAAAAGGATGCTCTAAAATTTTCACAAGGAGATGGAAACATCCACATGATGCATTCTTTTCCTTATTTCATTCTCATTTATTTGTTGAGATTGTTTGATTCATGCATCATTTCACCCATAATATTAGGCATTAGGATCCATGCATTTTTCATTTTGTTCACCATATAGGTTCATCATGTTATATATTTGCATAAATAATTCAGATGTTACTAGTGAATCTTCACAACCACCTATTTCATACTATGCATTACTCTTATTGGTAGGCCACTTAAATGATTATTCTTCTCATTCATTCTTATAAAAAGAACTGCTTGCAAGTAGATGTAGATAGGAAAAAGCAATGTAGAATAGAGAATCACAGAATGCACCAAGTAAATGCCTAATTGTTTATGATATTAACTACTCTCTTGATAGTGTCCATTGATCTAAGGGTAGACAACTTTTATGGATTTTTTTGATCACTTTAGAGCAATTGATTGTTCAGTGATCACTGAAGGCCGATTTGAGACCTCCAGGTGGGGATGATTGAGAAATGAAATTTATAGTTTTTGTCCCTTTACTGACTTTTCTCGAACAGATCTGAGTCTGTGTTGCTCGAGGATGAGCAACATTTAATCTTACGGGAGTTTGATGCACTAGATATATGTCGTTCTCACAGGCTATTTTACATTGATTTTTGTACACTATTTGTTAATTTTCATATTCATTTGTGCATGATTTACTCTCATTATCCTGTGACACTTAATTGCATCAAGTAAATTTAATTTTAATATTTTCGAATGATTTATGATATTTCAAGAGCTTATGTTAAGATTTTGGTGAATTTTAGGTGATTTTACAAGAATCTACATAGCTCGGTACTACCAACTTTGGAGTTGGTGGTACCCACATTTGCTTAGTTTGGAAAAGAAAGAAATTGAGAAGACTTCGTAGTACCGACTTTGGAGTCAATACTACTAACAACATCACAACATTTTGATTAAACTAGTTTGAGGAGACTCAGTACTATTGACAGAGGTTCGATAGTACTGACAACCTTTTAGGTGGCTGCAAAAATCAAAGGAGTTGGTAGTACCGACACCTAGTAAATAGTACCAATATGTTAGGATCAAGAAAATATGAAGATAGTTTTTTATCCGATGGTTGAGGGTTTATTTTGCCTTAAGTCACTTCTATGACTTGAAGGGAATTTGGCCAAACCTAATATCATATTTTATTCTGTTGGACAATAGTCAAGAGAAAGGAGAGGAGAATGCAAAGAAGAATATCATGTTTTGGACGATCCGGGCACTTCTAGCAGACAAATTTGTAGTCGAAAGGTAGCAAATTGGCATGTGTACGAGAAGGGATCTTTTGCACTATCTACTTTAGGGGTTCTTTAGCTTTTCAAGATGTTCTTCACATTTTTCTTGTTCTCTCCTATGTTATTAACCATGGAAATCATGCGGGGCTAATTCCCTTATTTGTTAGGACCTAGGAGTAGCCCAGTTATGCACTATAATTGACTTTTATGCATTAATATATCAATTTCTCTCAATTTATGGACTTATTTCTAAGCGATTTTCATGAACTGTCCATGCTTGATCTCCACATGTAGTTAATTAGACCTTTAATTGCTTTGAAAAAGGAAATTAACTATTGGAAATTCATAGAAATACGTGATTTATATTGACCTTTGTGAAAGGTGGCTTCCGGACATGAAGAGATTACCCAGAGTTATTGATAAAGCACCTAACTAATAACACAATCGATAGGGGAGTGGGGTTGGTATTAGCCTAGGTAGCAAATTACGCCGTGAGAGCAAGTAATTCTTGCTACATGTTCTTAGCCTAGGGTTAGGAGATATAATTGTTAATGTCATGATTGATAATTGCAATGGTAAACAAGGTGAAACCATAATCCTAAGGAATTCTGTCCAACTGCAATCAATCACCAGTAATTTTAGATTCACTTTCTGCATTCTTAGTTAATTAAACAATCCAATCAGAGTTTTCTTTGGTCTAGATGATCGTGTTGCAGTTACTAGTAGTTTCTAAATTTAACATTTCCCCATGTTCGATATCCGGGCCTCATTGGCCTATATTACTCTGATAGCGTGAACTTGCATTTTACGACATGCAGTAAATATCCTATTAGTCACCCAAAACAAAGGGGTCGTTACAACCAAAGCACAAGCTCAAAATCTAGCGACCAAGATCAAGTACTAGGAATGTGAATTGCTACAAACTCAATAATAAGAAACACTTCAGTCGCAACACTCTCAAGGAACACAAAGCACATTGGGTACTACACAAAAAGGTTCAACAACATGGTCGACACCACCATCAACTCATGCATCCAAGCAAACCCTAGCTTCAACACACATGATTCCACCTCATCAACCAAGGTCCAAAAAGGCACCCCTAAGAATCATTCTCTCTCTCATTATGCCAAAACACAAGAGGCACAACCAACATGTGACAAATTTCATGATATACCCTCAACATGGGTAAATTTTAACTTGGTCCAAAATAACCACACATATAACATAACTAGCTCAAACATCATGCAAATTGGACCGAACAAAAAACATAGGAATGTCACATAATATTAAGGTGTATCACATGATGAGATTAAGGTTTAAGCATCTTATAAAGAAAAGTAAGCAAGATCAAGAAGTAAACTAGCTCAGGGGTCTTACACAGTCAGTTTCTCATGAACTACAACATGAATGTCTTTGAGAAGTTGTTGACAAAGTCTCTAGGCATGTTGAGAACAACTAAGACCCAAATGAAGAAATAAAATCCCAAGTCTGGGATGATTATCAAAAATACAAATGGAAGGTCTAAAGGCAAAGGAAAAATTACGAAGATTTCTAAAGCTATAAAGAATCCCAAGTCTTCAAATCTCAAGGCAAAGGGAGCAGTAAATAAGGGAGGCAAATGCAACCAATTTCACCAAGTTAAACACTGGAAGAGGAATTTACTCCTATGGTTAGAGGAACTAATAATAATAAGGAGGAGATAGAGATCCCCACTTCAATTATATACATTATAAGATAATTGTAAATTACTTCTTCACTTGTATGTGATACGGTATGTAGATCTGATATAGGTTAATGTGTAGGATCTGGCCAAAAGTAGAGCCCTTATGAAAGGACAAGGATAGACTACAAAAGAAAGAGTTGCTGAAGCTACAATCTACATTTAGAATTTATCTTAGCCATTTGGGCATGTAATAGAGTTAGTTGAACTGTTATTTCATTATTACATTAATAGAAACATTTAAATTTATGCATCTTCTTTGTCAAGAATGATTATAAATAAAGAGTTGTTCATACTTCTATTTCAAAGATGTGATCTTGTATGGAAATGCCCCAAACATCTACTGATCTTTATATGAAAGGATCTAAAGATGAATGCTTATAATGTAAATACCAAATAGATTATAATTGATAACTCAAACAATCTGTAGCATTGTCATCTAGAGCACATATATGAGAAATGCATTACTAGAATCCATATTAATTTTATCTAGACTATTTTGGTTATTGAACCAATAAGAGACATGCAAGTTTTAATTATGAGAAATATGCCAAAATACCCTTCACTAGATGAAGTGGGAGGATAAGCACCCTATTAGAACTTATACATGTTGATGTATGAAGATCTTATAGAATAAATTCTAAATGTATTTGTTTATAGTTAAGTATATTCACTAATGATATAAGTTGATAAAGGGTTTGTATTTGGTGAAATACAAACATGAATATCTTGAAGTGTTAAAGAAGATTATAAATGAAGTATAATTTGAAAAAAGTATTCCAAAACTTTGATATGATCAATTGTTGAAATACATTACATCAATAGTTTGAGAACCTTTTGGATAGATCGTGATAGAGTATCACAAGTCAAATCCACCTAAAACATGATGATGCATTGGGAAGAAGGAATTACATCCTGATGGATCATGATGTGATTATCATTTAATCTAATCTTATAATATCCTCATGAATGTATACTTTACATTAAAAGATGTACCATCTAAAATGATTTAAAAGACATAATATGTGATATGATATGGGAATGTCCCTATGTGTCTTAGTATTGAAACCTATATAAAGAAAGTAGTTTCTTTAAAAGGTTTATCCACAAATCATAATTTATTGAATGCTACATATAAACCCAATCCGATAACAAAGGTTTTTGTTACTAGGATAACTGAGTTCCAAAAGGATCAGTGGGAGTGAAAGTTGAAGTCAAAAAGTTCAAAGTCAACAATGAGGTAGAATTGGAATAAAGAGATCACAAGTTGTCATGGAATCTCAAATTCCTTATGTAACATAGAATTCATAGTCCTAGTATGAACACATCTGAGATTGAAGGAGTGTGAATCCTATAACTCAGATAAGTTATGAGTTGGTCATAAGATGATAAGCAAACAAAACAAACTAGAAACTATTAAGGAACATAATTTGAGAGATGGACTAATAGCCATCAGGGAGTCCATGTATAACTAACAAGGTATGACCTTGCTAGTACCACCTGAAGGGATAAACCCATAAGGTGCAGTTGGGTTTTCATTGGGAAGACCAATGTGGATAACCTATGGGGACAAATTGGTTGCATAGGTTTTCAAATTAGTTCAAATTGTTGAACATGAAGAAATTCCTTTACCAACTATCATGCCTATTGTTGTATCTAGTATAGACTATGAGATTTGTCATATGAAGCTTAAAACCACATTCCTTAAAAGGAATATATGAAAGGATGTGTACGTGACACAACCTAAATGTTTTATAACTCCAGGAATGCAAATAAAGTCAATAAGCTACAAAGTTCATTCTAGAGATTGAAACAAGCATCTCAGAGATGGGATCCTTTTGACTTGACAAGTTAGTCAAATAGTTTTACTTGAATCATGATAAAAGATGAAATATGTGATTGCTAAATTTTAACAGGAGAATATATGAATATTCCACATGTTGATGGGGAATAACATCCCAATACTATAAGTATTGAGACCTGGCATGGAAATCACCTTCAATGATGAAGGATTAGGTGAAAAGTCCTATATGATAAGAATTGAGGTCTACAAAGATAGATATGGAAAGTTTCATAACCTAAAATGAGCACATAGAATAGCAAGGTGTTGAAAGAGTTCAACATAAAGGATTCAATGATAGAGAATCTGACCATGATTCATGGGATTAATCTCTCAAGAACCCTATGTTCTAATTCTTATGAAGTATGGAAAACCATTAGTGAGATGCAATATGCACTAGCAATTGAATCTATCATGTATGCTATATACTCATCCCATAGTCTTGTAAGTAATGGACATGACAATATGATAATAATAAGAGTCTAATGAAGGTAATTGAAGTGTCACTAAAGATATCCATTAGTACTTGAGAAGCACTAAAGGGTTAGTTTCTAGACTATAGAAACAAGGAAGAGTTGAATGTAAAGGGTTACATTGATTCAAACTTATGAAATGATAGAGAATGATCGCAATATAAATTTGTGTTTTAATTTTAAGAAAAAAGGTTGTAAGTTGGAAGGGTTTTGAACTACTAGCCAATAATTTAATACTATAATTGAAGCTGAGTATCCCAGTGTTACATGAGTTGGTACTATATGGATGAACTTATGGATGTTCCAACCATTGATGACACAATATAAATACTATGACAATAATGGAGCTATCAGTTAGGCAAGGAATATCAGATAGCATATTAGGACAATTTCATCTCATAGTGAAGAGATGAGAAAAATGAAATATACAGACTAAAAGCAAAGTCTTGCTAACCCGCTGGATTAGCAATTGCGCAACGAAAACATGATGGACATGTTTATATCACTAAGAATATGATTCATGGGTGATTAGCTCTAAGTGCAAGTGGGAGTTTTGTTGGTAAGTATGCCCTGAGGGCCAATCATACGATGATTACGATGACATATTACATAAATGATTTGATTATTAATAATAAAGGCAAGTTTCCAATTCATTCTATATCTCATTTATGAGATAATGAAGAAACATAATGAATGTATAAAGAATGATATTACTCAATGACATATGTCTTCAAGTATGTGACTTAAATAATGAGATCATACATATGTTAAGAGTATGTACATTCTCATCATGTCCCTAGTCAGATGTTACTATGGAAGGCTGATAGACATCAATAACACATAAGAATAAAGTGTGTGTTGGTTGATGATAGAATCTCATCAGTCATGATATATGATACAAACTAAACAAACAGATACTTGGTAGAGAATAGTGAATCAGACAGACCCACCTTGAGAGTGATACATGGAAACTATGCTTGGTGATCATAGCCATCTCTCATGGTGAAGGTGATGATTGTGATTCTTAGACCTAAAGTCAATACACTCATCACATGTCATTCGGTGTGCTTTTACATCATCCACCATGATCCTGAATAAGGGTTTCCATAAAGGTGATGAATGGGTGCATTGTGACACATGGGGATGACTGTGAGTGATGTAGATGGGATTTCTCCCTCCTACTAGAGTATGATTGTTATTATCGTATCCGAGCTTAATTGGTAAACTAGGGTTTAGCTGGATGATTATATGCTTAATTGGATAGATCATTTATTAGATCTAATTAATGATGATAATTCAATTATGATGTTTTAAACCTAATAAGAACATTAAGTGTTCTATTATTTGAGAAATTAGGGTTTGAGAAATATAAACCCTAGTTGGCTGAAATTAGGGTTTTGATGGTACATGAGTATGGAATTTGATCAGGATAGCAATGTGGTAAATGATTTTTCATATTTTCTAAAAATTTTGTATTTAATTGAATTTTGGATAAGATATGGATAACTCAATCATGCATATTGGAGAAAAATTTCTGAATATTTGAGTGTTCTTTGAATGTGGTTCTCAGTTAAACTATATTTTGACCAAAATGGTGACATAGTGCTTTTTAGCAGTGTAGTGTTTTATTTTTATTTATTTATTGGTAATTCCAAATGATCTGAAATTTTAACTGGAGATCTAAAACTCAATAATAAACAAATGTAAAATTTTCATAATTTTTGGATGCATTTAGAACTCATCAGTAGATGAATTACAGTAACTGACATTTCTATACAATTTTGGATAACACTGCACTATTAGATTTTTAATTATTTAATGGGAGCTTGGAATGATCTCGATTTTAAATGAAGCTTAGTACCTCAATTGCACACACCATGATAAATTATAATAATTTTTGGAGAAGGTTTGATCTCTGAAATACATGAATTACAGACACCTTTTTGTGACAGAAAATTCAGTTAAAATAAGAAAAAGTATAGTGAGGGGTCAATGTGCAATTGACCCAAGCAGCTCAATTGCTCTATATTGTCAAGCTAACACACAAGTAGCTCTCATAATTTGTGATTCAAACCAGAGAAACGAAATCCTAGAGAGAGGGAGAGTTAGGGCTTGAGAGAAGAAATTGATGGAGATGTTGACCTAGGGTTTTGCAGTCTGAGGAATGATGAAATCATGTAAGTTTAGCTTCTTTGGATATAGTTTCATGGTGAATATTCTCTCAAATGGCAAAATTCCATCCCTCCCCTATTTGGATTTGAAATCATATCAAATCAAGTCTTTTTCTCACTCTTTCTTCATAATCCCTCATTTTTAGGGTTTCTAAGTTGAAAGGAAGAAGAATTGGGTGAATTGCTAGGGATTTGATATGAGATCGAGATTTTTAGGGATGAGCTACGTTTTTAAGGTGTTTTCACACCTTAGGGTGAGTGGTAACTTCCTTTAAATAGTATATTGCACAAAAATTAGTTAATTCATCCATAATCGTTAATTGCTAGTATGTGACTACAAACCCTGAATTGTCTATTTGTTCTAAGTTGTTGCAAATTGATATGAAATGGATTCTTCCTATGTTTGGATGAAGTTCAGATGATAAAATCATATTAGAAATGTATACAATACATACTCATGATAATTCCCTAAGTATTCGTAGAGGTTATAAGAGTAAACTGAAATATAGGGAATTTGTCTATGACTGAAATGTGTTGTATAAGTAAATAGAGAAAATTGCTTATCTAGATCCCCTTGGTTATGAATGATTGTTTATCTAAATTCATAGTACAAATATGTCAGATACTATCTTGGATTTCGTTCAAAGTGAATAGTTTTTGTTTGATATCTCAGTAAATAGGGTGAAACCCTAGATGCGAGAAAAGTTGGATATTTGCGAATAGATATCATGAAATCCATTTGAAGGGATTTTCTTGACATAATAGACTTTATTTATTCAATGTTATTATTGATGCATGATATCATAGTGAATGGCATGAAAACCCAAATTCAACTCAGTTCCAAGGTTTCATACATATATTGATTTTATATGATTTGTTGATAGTAGTCTTTATTCTATGAATGTTTATGTCGCATGAAATCTTTATGGGAGCCATGTGAATAAGTTGTTTCCTAGTGAGAGGTGACAAGATGTGTGATGGCCTTGTGAGCCATGAGAATACTTGTACAACTAGTGATATGAATACCTTGGTCTAAGGACCTAGAGGTAATGGTTACCTGTTACAGAGGTAACAATGCTATGTGATGATCTAAGGGTTTGAATACCCAGATCTAGTAATCATTATAATGATGTGATGGGATAAAAATTCCCAGTAATGTGATAAGGGATTGAGATCCCAGGTATCATGTGTTTTAAAGATTTTAGAAGTATGATAGATGTATTACACCTTTCTTTGTAGAATTTTTTGTGATTAAATGAAACCCTAAGGGTAGGGTGTTCAATGAATTGAGTATTGTGATATCAATGTTTTTAGTTATTAATAATAATTTTTGTCATGATAAGTAATTAACTCTTAATTGAGTTATGAGATACACAACTCAAGATTTGGGTTGATATGCATGTTCTTTGAGAAATTATAGATAAGTTGTAGGTGCTACTGATGATTACTAATATGTCAAGTAATTAACTCTTATCAGTGTAATAAGATGATAAATTGTACGATTCCAGTGTGTATGTGCCAAGTGGACATGTAATCTGTTTGTTTAAGAATTTTAGTCTACCTGCATGTATAATATGTTGATTACTCAGTATATTACAATGTTTTTTAGTATATTGCTCGATCAGGTCTAGAATGATATTCATGTTGTGATTTTTTAGGAATAATAAAATAATAGACTTAAGGGCCCTAGAACTGTAGAATCCCTATGAGAGGTTTGCGCCTTAGGGATGAAAAAACCTACCCTGGCAGTGCATCCAGTATACGGGGGTCGGAATGCACCCACAAAGTGTGCTGGGAGACGAAGCCCTTGAGGAAGTCTCCTAAGAGAAGATAGGTTACCCAACATGAACTGGAAATCCTGGTGGTAACCCAGAGGTCCCCACAGAGCATACCAAGATGAGGCCCACAGAGCGTCTCAGACTCTCCTCTTGTGTGCTCAGGTTAGAGGAGTAGTCCAGTTTAGGCCAGAGAGCCATTTCCCTATTGCAGACTAGGAGAGTAGTCAGACTTAGCATTTCTTGGGTGTGTCTGCTAAGTCTTGTACAGTGTGATCGTAGTACACTACGAGTCTTCATATGTAGAGTACAATGTATATGATCAGGGCGTAATAAAATGAATGAGAGGTCAAATAAGTGTGTATAGTTATTCAATTATTCTTAGTATGTTTCTAAATTATATGTTTCTGAATTATTAGTTCTCTTTATTATCAATCAAGCATTTCATATATTGATTAACTCTTATAGATATTTAGAGTATCCTGCCATATTTATGATTGTCAATTATTAGACTCTCTAAAGCTTTATGCTGTTATAATTGATATCAATTGCTCAAAAGTATATATATAATATATCAATGCTTTAGACTGTTTCTTTGAAGTACTCATTCACTGAGCGAGTAGGCTCACGCCTCTACTCAAAATTTTTAGGGAAATCACATGGACTTGAAGAATATATCATTGCATCAGAGTAGATCTGCCACAAGAGTTAAGTCTGAGTATAGTTAAGTTCAGTCGGTCCCTGCCACTCTAGGTCCTTGTATAGATCTGAGAGAGAGAGTTGTAAATGATGTTTTGTATGTTTGTTTCCTTAATAGGAGATAATGCAAATGATTGTCATGTCGGATGTACATGGAAGTATGAGAAACATAATGAATGTATGGATGTGTATCATTAATGTTGAGATTACATTAGAGAAATAAAAGTTTAATTCTCTTGTAAAGTTAGTTTATGTGGTTCAATGTGAGAAAACAAAGAGTTTGAAAAAGAGAAAAAATTAAGGGTGATCTTTGTATTACGTTAAATCCTCAATTTATACCCTAATCTCATGATTAGTGGTAATTTTGAGATCGTGATGTAACGACTTTGGTATCAGATCTTAGGTTGAGTTGTCAGGGACTATTAAGTTAGTAAGTTAGAGTCATAAGTGTGGCAGATAGGAGATGTTATGATGTTAGCTCTGGGGATTTGAGTATTTGGATATCTTGGCTCGGTATCTGAGTACTTAGATCAACCAGTATCAAGCTACTCTGTCTATTCTTTCATGTATACCCTGGCCAGGTATACAATGGAAGGATGGGCTAGAGAGAAACCCTAGAAATATTAGAATTAGAAATAAGATAAGTAACATGAATTAAGAGCATAAATATAAAATGAGATAGAACTTTCATTTCATATTGTTGTTTTATTGGAGATGAGTAGAAAAGCTCTTATATGTTGAAATTTAGATATTCAATATTTTGAAATATATATGGGTCTTTAAGATTTGTTGTACACTATGCAGTTGTAACATTTATTGATTACATTCTTTGTATCAAGTAGACTAGAAATGATCTTTGAATGAACTTTCCTAAGTGGATATTCTTTCCACATGTTTGAGATTAATAGGAGTAGGTTAATCTTAAGTAGCTCTTGACTGTAGGTTCATCCTAATCCATCGGGCATAATGCGTTACTAGGATCTAATGACTCCTATTAAAAATATAATAGGAGTAGACTCTGGATAAATTAGACCCACAACATAGTGAGAATGTACATACACTAAGATGTTGAAACATATGGGAAAGATTAGAATAGCTAAGAATCAGTTGAAACTGATGTCCGAGATCCAACTTTGGGGCCTCATATGAGAAACCCTTAATTGGGAATAAAGGAACATGACATAAGGTCCTTATTAAGTTGAATCATTAGTATTATATGAACTCTAAATATGAAATATGGAAAATATATGAGAAAAGTATGTAATGGCCAAGGTAGTAAGAATAAATCATGTGGAATGGATTATATAACTGAGTAAAATGTTTTTATGTACTCCAAAGCAAAGGAAAAATAGAAGAAAAGAGTTAAGTATATGATAAATAAATATAAGTGAAGAGTGTTTCGAAGAGTTAAAGTAAAGAGAATTAGATAAATATGTAAATCATAAGACGAGGATAAGAAACTAAGTTAAAAAAAAGATAAATATTGGAAATGATGAGCTTGATTAAGGAACGAGGGTTATGATATAATTGAGAGCATGGAATGTATATCTTTATTAATAAGTTTAATACATTCATCCTTACTACCTTTGGATTCCAAGTCTCTATAGAACAACAAACTAGTTTCTAAAAAAAAGAACAAAAGTGTAGCTTAAAAAATGAATAAGTTATACAAAGGTAGACTATACTCAGGAAGGAAAAACTTGATATAAGAGAAACTATGTTTCACCCATGCATGAGCCGTTTGATTTAAAATGAAGGATATGTAATGTATTAAACATGAGTTGAAACTAGTAGAGAGATTATTGATTTAGAATTTCAACTTCACATTAGTAGAAGGATAAAAAGAAATATGTGCAACATGGTATACATGATCATACACATGAATAAGAAACATGATCATAAGAGAAAAGTAGAAGTTAAAGATAACAGGTGGAAGAGTAGTATATGGTAAGAGGATTATGGAAAGTAAGGAAGGGTTTGAAACATAGTGGAGTAATATAGATTATAAAAGAAAGAGGTTAGGAGATTCAATCAAGAGCTAGTTAGTCAAGTATCCTTGTTGATAACTAATTAAACCTACATACAACACATGTATTAATGGGATGTTTGAAGATAAGAATTATAAGTCTCAGAACCGCCTTCTCTTCCATATATTACTTAATGGGAGAAATGTGGGAATGAAGTGATAAGGAAATGAATCATATCTGATGCATAACCACCATGGTAGAGGCATCTAGTGAATGTAATAATGACACACAATATGATGATGAAACCCTAGAAGGGTAAATTGAGAATGTAATCTATCTGAATGGCCAATTAAGATGAAGGAAATTCAATTGATAAGATAAGGAAGACTTTAGTAAAAACTTGTGAGATCCAAAGTTTGAATTTCAAATTCAGGGAGCAAAGTCACACCACAATAACATCATGCTACTGATAAAGGCCAAACCCTAGAATGTTCAGAGTTGTAGAGTTTAAGGGTTGTCACTAGTGATTTGACCTTGAATACTAGCATCTCTATAAAACAAGATCATGAAATTTGCACTATGAGAAGTAAACTAGCACTGATAGTAATCCTAGCTAATCTAAAAGGTAGATAAACAATATGGAAATGATTTAGAGAAAAGGATAAGAAATAGATTTGAAATATAAGAGGTGTGTTTTGAACAAAAGGAGAAATAAAATATGAGTGAAGTGTGATATGAAATAAATTCTTATAGTAATAGCAAGAATGATGAATAATCTATTCATACCTTGTATGTTTCAATTTTAGGGATGTTTAATCTACATGATTAAAATGAGAAGGATAAGTAGAAAAAAGTAAGTAGTAGTGAATGAGGAGAGAGATAAGAGAAAACAATGGATTTTAGTAATATGTGGATTTGTTTTTAGAAGTATAATTTGTTGAAGACATATTAAGGGATGTAAATTGGTTCTACGTATGATTTCAGTGTACATGTGCAAGCAATATGTCAATTAAAGGTGTCTGATAGTTATAGTCATTCATACCCGTAATCCATCTTAGTATTGTACATTTGTGGTATGGTGATATGGGTTGAATAATGATGGAACAAATGAAGGGTTACCCTAAATAAGGTAGTCTTACCTATTCACTCATATGAATAGAAGGGATGATAACCATATTGTATTGATATGTAACCCTAATGAGGTATAGCTTGTTATACCTAGCTTTAATATAACTAAGTGATGGTAATTGGGTATGAATAGTCCTTGAATGACTAATACAAATTTGAAGTACTCTGTTACTATTGTTGAAACCCTAGTATGCTATAACCTGATGGTTATACCTTGAATTATGTGTGGGTTCATACTTGAGAATAGTATGGAATGTGATGGTAATGCTTCACCTTATGCACCCATGAGCCAATGGGGATGCCGTGAGTAGTAATGTACAATTGTTGTTGAATATAGTCTTTTAACTCAAGACTATTTTTCTATTTGAGTAGCACAATAGTAAGATTCATAAGAACATGGTGAACTCTCTTTCATGGTTTAGAGGTAATACATAACAATAGTACATATTTAGCATTATGAATTGAGATAGTTGGATCAGATTATTGATGTTGAGGTAACACCTCAAGAGTATGAAAATATTGAAATGGTTGTTTCTCTCTCTCTATCCTATGATTGATTGTGGCATAGAGAATTTGTTTGTTATCATTGAGAACTATTTCGAAGATGTTGTGATTTAGAAAAGAAATAAAGGACTTAATGTTGAAAACTACATTCAAGTATGAAATACAAGAATATAATGACATGTAAGATTTCAGAAGCTTAAAATAAACCTTGAAAGTACTTTTCTTGCACGTTTATGTTTCGGGGACGAAACCTTTTAAAGGGGGGAAGAATTGTTATGACTATATCCGAGCTTAATTGGTGAACTAGGGTTTACCTGGATGATTATGTGCTTAATTGGATTGTTCATTTCTTAGATCTAATTAATGATGATAATTCAATTATGATGTTTTAAACCTAATAAGAACGTTCAGTGTTCTATTGTTTGAGAAATTAGGGTTTGAGAAATATAAACCCTAGTTGGCTGAAATTAGGGTTTTGGTGGTACTTGTGTATGGAATTTGATCAGGATAGAAGTGTGGTAAAAGATTTTTCATATTTTCTAAAATTTTTTTATTTAATTGAATTTTGGATATGACATGGATAACTCAATCATGCATATTGGAGAAAAATTTCAGAATATTTGAGTGTTCTTTGTATGTGCTTCTCGGTTGAACTATACTTCAACCAAAATGCTGACAGAGTGCTTTTTAGCAGTGTAGTGTTTTATTTTTAATTATTTATTGGTAACTCCAAATGATCTGGAATTTTAACTGGAGATCTGAACTATATGGGAATTTTCTCTTTCGACTGGGAACTTCTCCCCGATGCCCTTGGTGTGATGCATTTTTCTTGCTGGTCAAAGCAACATGTAAAATGTTCATTATTTTTGGATGTGTTGACCTTATCAGTAGACGAACTACAGTAACTGACATTTCTGTAGAATTCTAGATAGTAGTGCACTATTCGAATTTTAATTATTTAATGGGAGCTTGAAATGATATCAAATTTTAACTGAAGCTTAGTCCCTCAATTATACACAAGATGATAAATTATCATAATTTTTGGAGAAGGTTTGGTCTCTAAAATACACGAATTACAAAAAACTTTTTATGACAAACAATTCGATTGAAATAAGAAAAAGTATAGTGAGGGGTCAATGTGCAATTGACCCAAGCAGCTCAATTTCTCTATATGGTCAAGCTAACACACAAGCAACTCTCATAATTCTTGATTCAAAATAGAGAAACAAAATCCTAGAGAGAGAGGGAGAGTTAGGGCTTGAGAGGAGAAATTGATGGAGATGCTGACCTAGGGTTTTGCGGTCCGAGGAATGATGAAATCATGTAAGTTTAGATTCTTTGGATATAGTTTCATGGTGATTATTCTCTCACATGTCAAAATTACTTCCCTCCCCTTTTTGGATTTGAAATCATATCAAATCAAGTCCTTTTCTCACTCTTTCTTCATAATCCCTCATTTTTAGGGTTTCCGAGTTGAAAGGAAGAGGAATTGGGTGAATTGGTAGGGATTTGATATGAGATTGAGATTTTCAGGAATGACCTACATTTTAAAGGTGTTTCCACACCTTAGGGTGAGTGGGAACTTCCTTTAACAATATATTGCACATAAATTGGTAAAGTCATCCATAATCTTTAATTGATAGTATGCGACTACAAACCCTGAATTGTCTATTTATTCTAAGTTGTTGCAAATTGATATGAAATGGATTCTTCCTCTATTTGGATGAAGTTCAGATGATAAAATTATATTAGAAATTTATAAAATACATCCTATCGAGAATTCCCTAAGTTTTCGCAGAGGTTATAAGAGTAAACTGAAATATAGGAAATTTGTCTATGACTGAAATTTGTTGTATAAGTAACTAGAGAAAATTGCTTATCTAAATCCTCTTGGTTATGAATGATTATTTATCTAAATTCATAGTACATATATGTTAGATACTATCTTGGATTTTTTTCAAAGTAAATAGTGTTTGTTTGATATCTCAGTAAAGAGGGTGAAACCCTAGATGCGAGGAAAGTTGGATATTTGTGAATAGATATTGTGAAATCCATTTGAAGGGATTTTCTTGACATGATAGACTTTGTTTATTCAATGTTATTATTGATGCATGATATCCTAGTGAATGGCATGGAAACCTAAATTCAACTCAGTTCCAAGGTTTCATACATATATTGATTTTATATGATTTGTTGATAGTAGTCTTTATTCAATGAATGTTTATGTCACATGAAATCTTTATGAGAGCCATGTGAATAAGTTGTTGCCTAGTGAGAGGTGACAAGATTTGTGATGGCCTTGTGAGCATGAGAATACTTGTATAACCAGTGAAATGAATACCTTGGTCTAAGCACCTAGAGGTAATGGTTACCCGTTACAGAGGTAATAATTCTATGTGATGATCTAAGGGTTTGAATACCCAGATCTAGTAATCATGATAATGATGTGAAGGGATGAAAATTCCCAGTAATGTGATAAGGGATTGAGATCCCATGTATCATGTGTTTTAAAGATTTTAAAAGTACGTGATAGATGTATTACATCTTTCTTTGTAGCATTTGTTGTGATTAAATGAAACCCTAAGTGTACGGTGTTCAATGAATCAAGTATTGTGATATCAATGTTCTCAGTTATTATTAATAATTCTTGTCATGATAAGTAATTAACTCTTAATTGAGTTATGAGATGCACAACTCAAGATTTGGGTTGATATGCACATTCTTTGAGAAATTACAGATAAGTTGCAGATGCTACTGACAATTACTCATATGTCAAGTAATTAACTCTTATCAGTGTAATAAGATGATAAATTGCACGATTCTAGTATGTATGTGCCAAGTGGACATGTAATCTATTTATTTTAGAATTTTAGTCTGCATGCATGTATAATATGTTGATTACTCAGTATATTACAATGTTTTTGAGTATATTGCTCTGTCAGGTCTAGAATGATATTCATGTTGTGATTTTCTAGGAATAATAAAATAATAGACTTAAGGGCCCTAACACCGTAGAATCCCTATGAGAGGTTTGCACCTTAGGGATGAAACGACCTACCCTGGCAGTGCGTCCAGTATACGGGGGTCGGAACGCACCCACAGAGTCTGCGGGGAGACGAAGCCCTTGAGGAAGTCTCCTAAGAGAAGATAGGTTACCCAACATGAACCAGAAATACCGATGGAAACCAAGAGGAACCCACATAGCGTACCAAGATGAGGCCCACAGAGCGTCTCACACTCTCTGCCTGTGTGCTCAGGTTAGAGGAGGAGTCTAGTTTATGCCAGATTGCCATTTCCCTATTGCAGACCAGGAGAGTAGTCAGACTTAGCATTTCCCGGGTGTGTCCGCTAAGTCTTGTACGGTGTGATTGTAGTGCACTATGAGTCTTCATATGTAGAGTACACTGCATATGATCAGGGCATAATAAAATGAATGAGAGGTCAAAAAAGTGTGTACAGTTATTCAATTATTCTTTGTATGTTTCTGAATTATTAGTTCTCTTTATGATCAATCAAGCATTTCATATATTGATTCACTCTTATAGATATTTAGAGTATCCTGCCATATTTATGATTGTTAATTATTAGACTCTCTAAAGCTTTCTGCTGTTATAATTGATATCAATTGCTCAAAAGTATATCTATAATTATATCAGTGCTTTAGATTGTTTCTTTGAAGTACTTATTCACTGAGCGAGTAGGCTCACCCCTCTACTCAAAATTTTTAGGGAAATCACATGGACTTGAAGAAGATAGCATTGCATCAGAGTAGATTTGCCACAAAAGTTAAGTTTGAGTATAGTTAAGTTTAGTCAGTCCCTGTCACTCTAGGTCCTTGTATAGATCTGAGAGAGAGTTGTAAATGATGTTTTGTATGTTTGTTTCCTTAATAGGAGAGAATGCAAATGATTGTCATGTCGTATGTACATGGAAGTGTGAGAAACGTAATGAATGTATGGATGTGTATCATTAATGCTGAGATTATATTAGAGAAATAAACGTTTAATTCTCTAGTAAAGTTATTTTTGTGGTTCAATGCAAGAAAACAGAGAGTTTGAAAAAGAGGAAAAAACTAAGGGTGATCTTTGTATTACGTTAAATTCTCAATTTATACCCTAATCTCATGATTAGTGGTAATTGTGAGATCGGGGTGTAACAATGATATCCATGTCTCTTTATAAGTGAGACTGAGAAAAGCATGCACATGCACATGTAGATCAATATATGATATTGAGGTTACATATATCTCAGTCAGTATGCTCTGATTCAAGGAACATGGACTGAACATTTAGAGGATGACGATTCCATACCATGAGTTCATTTCGGATATCAGAGACAAAGGAATTATACAATCACTATAACACCTTACACAGATTGTAGGTTGAAGTTATTCTCCAACTTTGCATTCACTTGGGTAGCACTAATGTGTGACTAGGCACCATTCTTTGCTTTTGATATTATAAACTAGTTATGGACATTAACTTTCAATGTGATATGGGATCTATAGGGTCACACACATAGAAATTCACCTAGAAGAGGAGTTTAATCATGAATGATAATTGGATTCATCACTAAAATGTTTAGGTACTCAATTTGAGTAACAAATCAGTTGACTAGACTCCCAATTGATAAGTTCAAGTGTTAAAGTGATCAATTGGAGTGTCATGTTGATTAGAAATTGAATTGACTAAGCTCTACCTAAACTGGAGAGCGAACAGACTGGTTCACTTAGTGAACTGACCAAATCAAGTCGTGAGATGATCGGCTCATGAGATCAAGATGCTCGGTTCATGGAGAAATTTGATTGAATCAAGGATTGGTGTTGATGTCATATTGTGCTTCAATTGGATAGAATTGCCAATTCATATGCAATTGGGAAACATGGCCAAACAAACAATTCTTGGAATGAACCGATTGTCTCACATGTATATCGTCCGACTCGCTTGTGAACTGACCAGCTTACCGCTCATACGTTGCAATTTTTTTGATATTTTGATCCCTTCCACTCCCACACAGACTGGGAACCCCTACCCTAATCCCTCCTATAAATAGAGGGGTATCAAGAACTTGTCAGACACATCAATTGCCTCTGATAATTGTTTATCTTCTCTGGTTGTGGTAATCGAGAGAACCTGAGCAAGTCTTACCCAATAAAGAGAGGGATAATAAGGGAGAACAGTTGTGGGAGAGTAAGTTGGTGATTAGTACACCAATGGGAGAGACAACTCCTTCATGTCCATTCTAGTAGAACATCAGGAGTTCTAGGTGGTGTGTGTGGACTTCCATAGAAGTGAGGTGGCCTTTTCTCGTGTCTAGGAGGGAAACGTCAACCTAAAGTCTGTGGAAGAGCTACTACATATGTTGTATGAGTCTGCTGTCTGTGGTGAAGATCAATATTTATTGCAGATCAGTCTTAATGCAGCTAGGAGTGCACGACTACGATAACGAGTTATAGTCACTGTACTTACTCCAGAACTGAGTATGAACTCTTTAAACCATCCTTTCCGTAACATAGTTATTGACGTGATCTTGCTATTTTAAGGAATATGGATAGATAACATTT